>LOND01005785.1:0-11041 GCA_014220965.1 Paragonimus kellicotti
TTCTACGATCATTGGAAACACATGGAGCATCTCCGATCATACCTTATGTAGAAACATGCATGGGCCAGTCGTCTCCCGTGATTAACATACAAGTATTCAATCGGCGCGGTCGAGTAAAACATTTATTATAATCGGCTTATTCTGAACCACTCCAAGTTAGTTCACAATTGAATAAAAAGTTGATCCTCAGTCGGGCTGGAACCACACGGTCAATATCGATTGTCTGAAATGTTTTTATGTGGATAACCACTGGATGCAGTCACTCGACAGTTGATAATAACCCTTCCCCCAGTTACTTCTCGAAGTTTCCTGCGGCCTCATCGAGTACACTACTCAGCATCCCATAATCGACCACAGACACCAATTCTCCGTCGCTGCATCAAACCGTTAGCACAGGCAGACATTAATTTGATACCGGTTTTCACTACACTGTTTCAGTATGAACAAATATTTTATTTTCGAATATCGACGCTCGCTTTAGATACCGTGCTTGGTTCTTCCCACAACGCTAGTGAATGATCCATTGTTAAAACATTCCACTGTTGGATTGTATTTCAGCTTCAGCGTTTCGCTGCATCAACTAGGCTCAGAGCATTTAGACTGTTCTTCAGTAGCACTCGGCAGTTCTAGAATATTCCCTACTCTGGGTGAGTGTTGTACATGATTTCGTTCAGTATTTTCTACTGAGGCATATTGTGGTCTACCCTTCTACTACACGCCTTTAAGTGTGTTTCCGAAAGATAAGGGTTTCGTAGCCATGCTGGTCTTCCGCATAAGTAACTGGTACTGGACGACTGGACTACAAAGAACTCCATTCACACGCTTACTCTCTGATTTATCCGAGTAGATGAGACCACAACTGATTTAGTGTAGGTCACTTGTGGCAACGATTGTGTACGAGCTTCCTTTCGATCCGGTCGTCGTGATACCGTCAACCATATACAATATGAGCTTAATACCCCAACAGCGGTTTACTGTGAAGAATGTTAGCAAATCACATTATTTATAATGACGGTCTGCAATGACTTAATCCGCTTTTCACTATAAAGTTGTTGACCCCACCTTACCTGTCATTATCCTTGTTGTCCTCAGGGCTGCCCACACGGCATTAGAAATAGCGGAGCCCACGCATTGCTCGTGTGGAAAAGCTCGACTATACAGTGCATTTTCATCAGGGCAAAGATGGAAAAACAATCCGGACGAGCTTTGAGAGGCAATATGGGGGACGGCTTCGCATAAACCTGGAATCAGTAGAGCCGTATTATCATTTTCTCATGGACTCCGTTATTTTATGTGCTACGAATGCAATTAGTTTAGTTAGTTGTGTCAATAAACTCGCTTTAGCCACCTCTAAAACCGTGTGATTTTTGTGTTTTACACTATTTGAGATGTTCCGGACTTTGCATACTGCCATTCCAAGTTGGAACACAACTGGAGTTTCACTGTTTTTTGTGGTATTATCTATGGCAAATGTACTCAATTAGCTCACCTCCGGCTGAAGTACTACGACTAAGCGGACTGAGATGTGTTGAAGCCCTTGATCACAGGGTAGTACGATAACTTAAACCGTATGCAAACCAATGAAGAAAATTAACACACATACTATCGTTAGACAGTTCACTTTCAAACTGACGTGAAATGAACACAGCGCATTAAAATGCCACTACCAGTGTGTGTGTGTAGTTGTCGGACTGAATCTCTGACTGGTTGTTCGAACAAATTTCAATAATTTCGTGAGCCTCACTTTCAATATATACGCAGTTTGCCTTTTTATGTGTATCAACACTTGATCGGTGTATGTCACCTGACTGCACTTGCACGTGGCCACTGATTACATCACAATCTTTTTAGTGATCGCCATTTCAGACTTGATAGTTCATCTTTTTGTCCAACTTACACACCTGACTGTTACGTATGACCAGGCAAGCCCAAAGGAATGCACACAATTTTAATGCCATCAGCCGATGTGTATGGACGGTATCAACAATCCACCATGCAGTCAATAGGCTGGGTTTAGTTCGCAAAGGGCACCGCGCTGTTTTTTCCTGGTGGACTTGGTTATAGTTAATTTTAAAGAGGTGCCCTTTGCATGATCATGGAAGACTTATATTTACTGTGAACATCTGATGCAAATGAATTTCCTACTCCGGAAGCGTAATGTAGAGCATTGCAGCAGGACTGTGGTCACTTCTACACGGGTTACATACCAGGCGAAAGGTAAAAACCATGAAATCGTACATCCTACAAAAGTAAAAAGGGCGAACGTAAATTGCCAATCGTATCACAGTTCCGACCTCTATAAACCGAGGCAATTGCTGGCATGATACACCAGACAAAAGTTTGAAAACCGCCGTGCCACCCAAAACGATACATGGTCAACTGTGGCAAGTGAGGACGGGAGCCAGAATAGTGATCGTGTGTTCCAAAATGAACGCTGCCTGTCTAAGCCAGAATTCCCTCAAAATCTGTTGTCTAAGTTTGAGCACCCGGGGTGTACTCAACAGTGGCACGATCACTAATAAATTGGACATCATCATATGCGTCAGATGATCTGGTCATCAACCTGCGAGGAAGCTTTTTGTTTGAACATCCCAACAACAAATAAAACTTCAAGAGGCAACATGCAGTATGTTTAAATACAGTGTGAACAAGAGGAACCAATCAATTTCACTTGGCGTTCATTGAAACAACCTATTCACAAAAAACAACTATTTGTTGACTAATGGTTAATAATGATGGGGTGGTGAACGAAAGCACCATTCAGAAAAATGATCACGAAAATAAGTATGAGCGACAGTCCGCATCCATAGGGGAACAAACAAACAAATAAACATGTAAGTGAAGATAGGAGATGAGGGAAATGTTGGTCTGAGATAGAAAGCCCACAGGTTGAAGGGACAGTAGAACCGGGTACATTCTGAAAGAATTTAATACACAGAATCGGATTCGAAAAATTGCCTATGAGCGGTGACATATGTTCGTGACAGTCATGAAATTTCGTACAAGCCCAAAACAGCACCGTTTGTAGCATTCTACAAGCTCAATCATCCATGTCACAACAGTCCTCCAACAAAGCAGCTTGATCGTAATACTGCATGGCCAAGCGTCCTTGCATTGCTTCAGTTGCACCATCCGCGGCAGATTCGAACAGCTCGTCTGACAGAAAGACGGATCAGGGCATGACATAAGCAAGTAAACAAAACGGGCAATAAACGAGACGAAAGCAAGCGGAAGAACAGAATTGTAATTTTAAACCATTCACTGAGTGGAATGAAAACGACTCATCACAACCTAACACGATTACAGTAAAAAAAATACCAAAATAGATAACGCATAATAAAATTCGACTTTCTTGCACATTTAGAGTTCGGTACTTCACTATCACTTTCAACAATACGGATGGCAGAATGGAAGACAGTCTCAACTGTAAACAGTGCGTGTAAAAGAAGGAAGACTATTGTCTACTCGTCTACTAGTAGCCTGGATATACACAGTGAGTTACGATAGTCACCTGTCAATAAAAGCATGTTTGCAAACCCCGAGTACGCGCGTCCGTCACACAATGCTCCTGATTTCCGACGGGTTTGACTGATCGGTGTGCTAGTCAAACTTTTTCCAAACAGCAAGTGGCATTCGTAGCATGATGTTCAACAATTTCGACGTTAAACAGCGCCAAAGAGCTTGTCATAAGTCAAACGCGAAGATGGTTATCTAATCAAGACAACCGCCCGCATGTTACTGAGGTTGGATCAATTTTTCTCATTCAACATTCTACAAGAAACACAATTTCCTACATCATTCGAACAACGGTCGGCGAGGGCATTCTCAGGTACAACTGTTAATTCAGGAGGAATACCGGGGAAGGTACAGCTTGATCATAGAGTCGTCACTCATTGCTGTTCATGTATTAACACAGCGCTGAGTGATCCGGACACGGTAACCACATTGGACAACGATCCGTTCATACTTATCTTAACCCAGTGGAATATCGTGAACAGGAAAATAAGCTGTTCGTATTAGGCAGTCGTTTGCGCGTACGCATTCATCGGAAAATTCTTCACTTTGGCAGGCAAACTGATAACGAGATTCAACGCCAACGTGCGGAAACACGTCAAGCATGAGCAACATAAGATGACCAGATTACCGTGCCCATATTGACAAGGTGCATGTTTCGATCTGGTGGCCGGTTGGTTTTTTGTTATGCATGAATGAGGCTCGCAAAACGTATGTAGGCGACAGCATTGTACATACGGGCGTATGTCCGACCATCCCCAAAGACTTCCAATTTGGGAGACCGAGAGGCTTACTTCAAGATCAACACCCCAGGAACTCCACGGATAATGATGCGGTTCATATATGTCTACAGATAACCAGGTCGAAACGTGTCCGGCCAGCGATTTCCCCAGTGTTCATGAGGTAGTCGTACTCATGCTCACCAAGTCACTAAATAGACAGGCTAATTAGTTCAACAAAAGCGTAAACAGTAACCAGTCGGCGGATGTTGTGCACGCACTGATGACATGAAAAACAAACTCACTGAGCGATGCGCGCCACGGTGAAGCAAATGCTTACATGCATTGAACAAAGGATACTGGTACAATTCATATTAAGAAAAACGACACATGGACAAATCCATACTTGCTGAAAGATCACCTGACAGTTCGTGAGATGAACAGCGTGCAGTCCATTCCACGCCGTATGTTTGAAAAGCCCAACCCATTTGTGAATCGAACGTCAGTAAACATGCAGTGGTTGAATATCATTACTTTTCTCAAATTAATCCGCATCTGTTCGGTATGACTAACTCAGTAGCATGCCACTTTGACAGAACACATTTCAAAAAACTAGATATGCGATCAGTCTACGATCGGTGTCACGCACTCCCTAAGCCAATCGCGTTTTTATAATAACAGATATTATTTATCAGAATCAATAATGGTTTCAGAAATTTACTGCACGCAGCCAGTAAAAAATGTGGTCACTTATCAACAACACTCTGGCTCCACCGTTAACTGATGTCGGTGGACGCCACCTGCTACAAACAGAGAATTTGCGATCACCAAACTAGAAGGTTGGGAAAGCAATTCAACATGACAGTGCCACATGTAACTAATGATAACTGCAAGCCTTTCAGACCATTCTTACTCCTGCTAAATGTGTTGTCATTGTTGTGATGCAAAAAGACTTGTGATAGTAGTGCCCAGTTAAACACGACGCTATACGTTGGTTATGTTGATAACAGGTGACGTGAGGTCGAAATTCAAACTAACGGGTTCATCTACCTTTCATGTTAATTGGTCTTCATAGGGAATTGGGTCGATCATGTAGGCCCAGACGAAAAAGGATTCAACACCTCAAACGCTGTCACCCAGAGTGAAACTACTAATTAATCCGTAGCCAGTTCAATAAGTGTCGTTAGAAATGGGATAAAAGTTAATACGTGTAAACCCCCCACTGTCCGGAATGGAGTTTAGACTATGAGAAACGCTAACAATGCGGATTACATATTGGAACGTTAACATCACGAAGTCATAAAAATAAATAAGACGTACATGCTTTGGCGCGATCACGTGCTAAACCGTAACCTCCCTTGGCATACATTTCGGCAAGACGGCCGTGCAAGCGATAGACCGGCCAATCCCCTGTCAGCGAATCATAGCCGGCCAGGCGGCCACTGGAATTCTGTTCGCGACACATGTCAGTCTTGGCAGCCATCTCGTACCAATGTACAGCAGCCACCCAGTCTGGGGAACGTTGGGCATGTGGTGAAGGGTAGATACCAGTGTAATTCATTTCGGCTAGATACAACATCGCTCGGCGATCGTTGGCAGCTGCAGCAGTCGACACAAGCGTCAAACCACGAACACCTGCTTCTATTGGATCAGGCTATGAAGTTCCACAAACAAAAGAGAATAAGCGCATGAAAAGTGACCACTTATAACCGAGTAATAAACGACATATTCGGGTAAAAACAGCCGCTCAAGCGAGCGAGAAAAGTTAATCAAGGTTTTTAACGTCAGCCTTGGATCAGACCCGATCTTCGTACGTAACATCACATTCAGTTGCGAAACACAGTCGGCTGGAAAAAGCGGTCACAGTAGTTAATCGACAACAGTGCACATTCTAGGTCGTAAGGCAGTATGGCTACGCTCATTTTAAAAAACGCACTGTGCAAAACAGTCCGGTAATTTGGATAGATAAGTACCAGAAAATTTTGGTCCAACTTAGTTGCAGCCGGAAAGTTATACGTGTTTCATACAGAACTAGCAACAAAACCCATTAAGAGACATACAAAATAAACACACATTCAGAAGCACGTATATGTAGTTTAATAAACTGTAATGCACAATAGAGAAACACTTTGCATCAGAAACTAGTTGAATGCCATGCATGAATCAATCGAACCAGCATATTATCCGAAAAGGTGATTTTGAGGACATACTGAACACAACCTAGCCCGCTCCCACGAAAGAAAACTTAAAACAACAAAATCAGGACAAATATTTACAGTCATTCCTGTTGATTAAGAGTAAGAAAAAGAAAACTTAGGAGCTTAATACAGGCTTACATAAAACCGTCCTTGGTTCTTGAATTAAGAAACTACTCACCAGTAATCTAAAATATCGCCTAGCAGGTTTAATGAGATCGGAGATTTCGACCTGCCTAGGAAGTCCTAATCGCGGGGTTATCGATTGGAGTTTAACAGACAGTAACTGTGTCTCCTCTCGAGACGATCGGGCAACCTGATCATTACTCACAAGCGAAAGTGGTTGAGCGTTCACATATGATAATTCGGTCGTGCCTAATGTGAGGTCAATGGCGCAGTGGTAAACACGGTTGCCTCATGAAAGCAAGGCCGGAGTTCTAGTCCCGGCAGTGGCAAGGATATGCACTACTGACGAGCTCTAATGAGAGCGAAACTCGAGTCTAGTGCTTCTTTTCGAAAGGGGCCGACTGGAAAGTCTATGGGAATGCGACAGCTGCGATCAATTGTGGGTGATGTTCAACTTGAAATTAACCAAATCCTCGACTACTCACCAGTAATCAGAAATTATTGTAGCACAGGAACATAACATGAATCACCTTGGCAGTCTGGCTAACAATTCATTCGCAATCTAATACAACGTTTTTTTATGCCTTGGCCTCACCAGATAATTTGATGAAAGTTCCGCATTCATTCTCATTGTGAGATAGGAAACAAATGAGAAGGCATGAAAAATCTTTCTAGTTCTTAACGTGCGGCAGTTACAAAGGTACTCTGTTTAAAACAGTGATCATTTGGAAGACTGATTTCTCAAAAGCTCAGTGAATAAAACATCTTTGAATGAATTTTTTTGTTTCATTCTCGTCAACTGTGTACAACAAACTCTTCAACTAACTTATTTGACTGTAGAACAAGAGGACAATAGGTCTTCCTCGACAGAAACAAGCATGTAAGTTAACCGACTTTTGTGACAGTGTTTCCGAATTCGTTAGGATTCCGCTGAAATGTCTACGTACTGACGATATACAATCAAATCCCCGAACGGTAGTCTGGCTGCTTCCCGAAATGTTTCACATAAATGTTTACCAAACTGGACCGAGTGGGCTACCCGTCGTTACACTATCTATATGTCCGTAAACTTCGTGAAATAAAAATTTGATGTTCAAAATACACAGGAGAATCAATCGTTCTAGTTACAATGATGTATTCACAAGTACCACCGCGTGGAGGTGTGAAGAGTTCACACTAAATGATGTGTCAAACGCATCCCAACATATCACCCTCAATTTAACATGAGACTGATCAACATAGTGCTTTTATGGACATTCTCATAACGCGACGATCAGACGACACAAACGAGGGGTCTGTTTACAGAAATACCACATGAACTAGTCAGTAGTTGAATGTTAACAGCTTAACGTACCCTGGTTCAAAACGTGCTTCATCGGGCAAAAAAAATATGCATTTCAGACACCGTGGGTAGTGAACACAACACCTTCAATCAACCCTGCAATCGAATGGTTATCCGCACGCATTCAACGAGCGGTACAGCAAGCTTGACCACGCTGCGACATGATATAAATGTGCCCATGCGGAGTGTCACCTTATAACAAGCTTGCGAAGATGATGAAATGATGAAACAACTCAGTCGGCCGAACATTTTGTGGTCTTCGTACTGACGCTATATCCAAACAAATGAATACCAATCCCTCTCGTAAATGTGTCACAACATCCGTAAACCAAACCTTACTATACTTGTCAGTTGCAATGTGGGTACTAGGCCGCCAACCTGGATAGAACAGAGCGACGATTGCGCAGACCAGTGACCGAGCCTACCCCGCCTTGGATTGGACGTGGGATAAAACAGGCCCCAGAAACCAGGGCTGCGCAGCCAGTTTAACGAAAACAACCAGCATTTTCAATCGCACGTCACCGGTTGACCTCTGGACATGGGGTAATCACCACTACTTTCACGTTTACGGTAACGTCACCAACAATCGACGGCTCCTTCAGTTCGCTAAAGCTGTTGCTATTCTCAGGTGACACCCACTGCTCTGAAGGTGCAGCCGACAGTATACTGTTTCATACAGAACTAGGCAAACAAAACCATAAAGACATAGCAAAATAACACACATTCAGAGAGCACGTATATGTTAGCTTTATAAACTGTAATGCACAATAGAGAAACACTTTGCATCAGAAACTAGTTGAATGCCATGCATGAATCAATCGAACCAGCATATTAGCCGAAAGGTGATTTTGAGGACATACTGAACACAACCTAGCCCGCTCCCACGAAAGAAAACTTAAAACAACAAAATCAGGACAAATATTTACAGTCATTCCTGTTGATTAAGAGTAAGAAAAAGAAAACTTAAGAGTTAATACATAGGCTTACATAAAACCGTCCTTGGTTTCGAGATGACAGAAATTACTGTCACAGTAATCTAAAATCGCCTAGCAGGTTTGATGAGATCGGAGATTTCGACCTGCCTAGGAAGTCCTAATCGCGGGGTTATCGATTGGAGTTAACAGGCAGTAACTGTGTCTCCTCTCGAGACGATCGGGCAACCTGATCATTACTCACAAGCGAAAGTGGTTGTGCGTTCACATATGATAATTCGGTCGTGCCTAATGTGAGGTCAAATGGGCGGGTGGTAAACACGGTTGACTCACGAAAAGCAAGGCCGGAGTTCTAGTCCCGGCAGTGGCAAGGATATGCACTACTGACGAGCTCTAATGAGAGCGAAACTCGAGTCTAGTGCTTCTTTTCGAAAGGGGCCGACTGGAAAGTCTATGGGAATGCGACAGCTGCGATCAATTGTGGGTGATGTTCAACTTGAAATTAACCAAATCCTCGACTACTCACCAGTAATCAGAAATTATTGTAGCACAGGAACATAACATGAATCACCTTGGCAGTCTGGCTAACAATTCATTCGCAATCTAATACAACGTTTGTTTATGGTCCTTGGCCTCACCAGATAATTTGATGAAAGTTCCGCATTCATTCTCATTGTGAGATAGGAAACAAATGAGAAGGCATGAAAAATCTTTCTAGTTCTTAACGTGCGGCAGTTACAAAGGTACTCTGTTTAAAACAGTGATCATTTGGAAGACTGATTTCTCAAAAGCTCAGTGAATAAAACATCTTTGAATGAATTTTTGTTTCATTCTCGTCAACTGTGTACAACAAACTCTTCAACTAACTTATTTGACTGTAGAACAAGAGGACAATAGGTCTTCCTCGACAGAAACAAGCATGTAAGTTAACCGACTTTTGTGACAGTGTTTCCGAATTCGTTAGGATTCCGCTGAAATGTCTACGTACTGACGATATACAATCAAATCCCCGAACGGTAGTCTGGCTGCTTCCCGAAATGTTTCACATAAATGTTTACCAAACTGGACCGAGTGGGCTACCCGTCGTTACACTATCTATATGTCCGTAAACTTCGTGAAATAAAAATTTGATGTTCAAAATACACAGGAGAATCAATCGTTCTAGTTACAATGATGTATTCACAAGTACCACCGCGTGGAGGTGTGAAGAGTTCACACTAAATGATGTGTCAAACGCATCCCAACATATCACCCTCAATTTAACATGAGACTGATCAACATAGTGCTTTTATGGACATTCTCATAACGCGACGATCAGACGACACAAACGAGGGGTCTGTTTACAGAAATACCACATGAACTAGTCAGTAGTTGAATGTTAACAGCTTAACGTACCCTGGTTCAAAACGTGCTTCATCGGGCAAAAAAAATATGCATTTCAGACACCGTGGGTAGTGAACACAACACCTTCAATCAACCCTGCAATCGAATGGTTATCCGCACGCATTCAACGAGCGGTACAGCAAGCTTGACCACGCTGCGACATGATATAAATGTGCCCATGCGGAGTGTCACCTTATAACAAGCTTGCGAAGATGATGAAATGATGAAACAACTCAGTCGGCCGAACATTTTGTGGTCTTCGTACTGACGCTATATCCAAACAAATGAATACCAATCCCTCTCGTAAATGTGTCACAACATCCGTAAACCAAACCTTACTATACTTGTCAGTTGCAATGTGGGTACTAGGCCGCCAACCTGGATAGAACAGAGCGACGATTGCGCAGACCAGTGACCGAGCCTACCCCGCCTTGGATTGGACGTGGGATAAAACAGGCCCCAGAAACCAGGGCTGCGCAGCCAGTTTAACGAAAACAACCAGCATTTTCAATCGCACGTCACCGGTTGACCTCTGGACATGGGGTAATCACCACTACTTTCACGTTTACGGTAACGTCACCAACAATCGACGGCTCCTTCAGTTCGCTAAAGCTGTTGCTATTCTCAGGTGACACCCACTGCTCTGGCAACAGAAAGTCAGTCTGAAACTGCCGTGGTGAGTGAACAATTCGCCGATCGTGTGTGGGATGTGCGTGTGATCATGCATCATGCCTTTTTCTGCTACCTTGGTGCGGTGGTCAGGTTTGTGTGTTGTGTTGACCCAGAGAACTATATCATCTAGGACTTCCGTTCTCCCACGTTCAACTATTT
>LOND01005786.1:19976-37170 GCA_014220965.1 Paragonimus kellicotti
CCCAAATATGCGCATCAAGTCTGAGCTTGAATTCTACTATCACCGATATTGTAACGACACACTCTGGTAGGTTGTTCCTGGACGATAAAAGAGTGTACTCATCAAATCAAACAGCTCATTTCATGTTGTAGCTTTAGTGAGAAAACCCTGAGGTAGTTATTTTCTCTAACCGTAAGTATTTTTCTTAAGGGACGTTGGGGTTGATCTAGGTTCTCATGTACCAAGGTCAAATATCTTCTGACATGCTCACAACATACTGAGAACTACTCCACTTTGTGCAAACTATCTGAGTGAGATGGGAGACGTAATGTTCAAACCCGTTTTGTGGCTCGATGTTGTACCTTCTCAATAATGGTAACGTCTACCTTTAAGTAAGGGCGATAAGCTCAAAATGAGTGTGTGCTAGAGAATTGAACACAGTTAAACAGTCTGAGTTAAAGCGCCCAAACAGCCCGGTTAGTAACCCAAATGCTGGATTGGCTTTCTTAGCCATTGACACAAAGAAGTCTACACAGTAAAGGTTGAGAATGCTTATACAACGCTGAAGAAGTACTAAAAGGGTAGGCACTACTGATGTTTTCCAACAAGAACGAAACTAAAGCCTAGTGTTTCACTTCCAACGGGGTCGGTGGAAAAGACTGCTGTTAACTGTGAGTGATGTTCAATTAGTATTGAACAAAATCCCCTATTGCTCATCGGTACTCAAAATCAACTGAAGAGAAGTCCTAGTCGAGGGGTCATCGATTGCAGTTAACAGGACAGTCACTGTGTTTCCTCTGGAGACGACAGGGCAATCTGATCATTACTTACAAGCGAATGTGAGCGAGCGTTTGCGTACAACAGTTCAGTCGTGCCTTGTGTGAGGTCAATGGCGCAGTGATCAACATGGCTGACTTGTGACAGCGTGGTCAGAGTTCACATGCCGGCTTTGGCAACGACATGTGCCATCCAGGAGCTCCAACAAGTTCAAAACTCCAGTGTAGTGCTTCTTTATGAGAGGAGATGTCCGAACAATCCATGGCAATGCAAAAGCAATTACCAACTGTAAGCAATGTGCGATTTGTAATAAACACTAAAACCTTTGTCGAAAAAGCCGATCAAAGTTCCAGATAGTATGAACCGAAAAAATTCACACACAGCAGTAGACTTCGATCACAGGGCCAACTGCATCCTCATGACTTACTTTCTGTTCTAAAACAAACTACGCGCGAGTTTCAAGAAGAATGGGATTCTGAACAAACAGTACTCTGAGGAACTACTGGATCTGTTATCAAGAGTGTTGATCAGCGGTTACGCTGATATGAATCGAAGAAACCAACCCACAAAAGATACACTGTATGTAGCTATTCTGAAAAGTTCGGTCGCAAGGCCAACTACATCTTCAAACCAAATGCCTAGTAGGCCGCATAATTCATCGGTGGATTTGCACTCGACAAACAAACTGGCTCGAAAGTTAATTCACACAACGTTTTAACATCTATAAATCCATTCCTGTTTTCCATATGGTATCATTAGACACCTATGGGAAACAATCCAAATTATATGCCAATCGACCTGGACGTAGAGGTCTAATATAAACGTCAGAACTACTAGCACAGCAAGATCAGATGGTTGGAAAACCGTGAAATCGCACAAGTAATTATCTTTGGGATAAAGACGATTGCATTTGGATTTCCATCACAGTAAGCTAGACGTGATATGAATGAAGGAAGGGTGAGAATAGTATTAAAAAACATTGCGGAAGAAAACAAATTGATAAACTGAACAAAAACAGTTTTCTTAAAGGCGCTAATGTTGAGTAAGCCGAATAGTCAGCCTAAAACAAGAAGACTAGAAAAATCTACGTTACAGTTGAAAAACAATAACGAATGGGAGGAGTGTTGGGTACCGTTGTGGCTTTCAAAGCGATCAAGAATAGTGTACTAGATTCCATGTGGGTTGTCCTGGCTGAAGAACCGGTATATCCGCCTCTCCTGTGGGGTCAGTGGGCGTATTCATGGGTAATAGTTTTAATTCGTGTTTGTGAAACTTCTGCACACCCATGTGATGGGCCACGCTGATCGGGGTGATGTGACGGGAGCACAGACTAGAATAGGCCTGTTCCTCATCGGCAGCGTTCAACTGACTAGTAGCCTCGTCCATAAACACAATCTGGGGTGGATTAAAGCACACGGCGGCCAGGAGTAGGCGTTGAACTTCCCCGGGTGAGTAATGGTTCCGCCTAGCGAGGGAGAGAGAAAGTTGGTACAAAAGTGATCGATCAGTTGACGATCAACAAGAAAACAGACGCAACTGATGAAACATGGGTAATCAAATGGAGGAACTTAGTGGAACAAAAAACATGTACAAACAAGCTACGGGGCTATCAACGTTCGCATTTGAATAACTTTTACTATCACCGGTACACAACTGGAAACAAACGCTATGAAATCTGAGTTCGCAGTAAGTGTATAGTAATCGATAGAATTACCGATTTTTCACAAACTATACACGAACTTTTGACGGCTCCTAAAGCAGTTGGGAATGAAACGTTTCAAAAAAATGCGCGTATTTAGTAGCAAAAAAATGATGTAACAGGTTTACTCGTTATGAGGTGAGACGTAATATGACTGTTATGGTTACTTTCAGACAGAACTTGTCCGTCTCTATCCGCAAAGTTCCACCCGCTCGTGCAAACTGTAATTTTGGGATGAGTGAGCAACTGGTAGCACATCATATTAAAAACCTTAAAGCAGGGTTTACATCTTGCTTTGAGAGTTGAATTAGGTGTCCAGCTTCTACAAATCAGAACGCCCGCTGTCATGTGACAAACGGTGTCACATTCTCAGGGTGAATACTGTCAAGCTGTCCAACCCTGGACAGGAACAATTGAAGAAATCCACGATCAAAACACGCAACCGCCTGACTAACAGGTAGCGTTGATACAAGTGGGCCACGGCGAGCTTTCTTGTTTCCCAGCTCTTAATAGAGGTCCAACCCAACCTCTAGGAGATGCAAAACTGTAAACATATTCGTCCACCTTGCGGCCGACGAGAACCTTATTACTAAATACGGTGCGTACATTTGGGAAGTACTTTGTCACAAGACCACAAGTTTCCCAGCCACCATCCAAACCCAAATGGGCAGTGTCTGCCACAGCTCTGCTTCAGTGTTCGATCCTGACATGTGTGTGTCATGAAGTTTTCTAGGTTTCCCCTCATGCACATCTGTTGGCCTCTTTTGCATCCACAAACCGTCCAACAGGATCGCACAAGCAAAGTCTGCCTTCTTCATGTAAGTTAACAAGGGTTTCCAGCCCAAATATCACAGTGTTCGTAGCACGTCTATATTCAAACATACAACATCAAGGCGCCTACACCTTGCAAACAAACAACCGAGCTGTAAGTGAAAGTAAGGCGTCATCAGCAAGACAGCTTCCTTACGGCTTTCACTGCCCGCGTCATTAAGTGCACTCACTTCACAGACAACTCGGCCAAACAACGACAACATTCACGCCACTGAGCTCGATTAGCCGCCATCTCACCTAACGTCTCAAGCCACCGACTCTGTGAGTCGCGAGGGCCCCAGCCCGGGAGACGAACCCGACCTACAGTGATAAGAGACAGGCCTCGGTTACTTGGGACAATCGTGCACAAGTCGCATGCACGAGTGGTAGATTCGGATACAAAGACATGCGATAAGTGGACAATGAAGTTGTACGAAACTGAAATCGGCTGACAGGTCTTACTAGAAGCAAATACCTGTAGATGTTTCTGCTGGATGCCCTACCGGCGATTGTATCAATAATTTCCATCCTGGAAGACCTGTATTTTTTCAAAGGATATTAATCTCACGTGTAATTTTCACCGCGCTGTGCCTTACGCACACAACATGAAGGACATTGTTCAGAACACGCTACCTTAGTCAATCTGGAGAGCAACTTGGATGGTTTGTCGATCAGCACACAGAGTTGCTGACTAGAAAAGTACACTACTTAATTGTTAAGGTGGTATTAAAACTTCAACATGCATGGTAGGTTTTTTGTTGAATTAATCAACTCGCGGGGTTAGCTCACTGATAGCTGACGGAAATTGCAGTCCCAAGATTCAAACTCATTTCGTAAACTAACAACAGTTTCGAAACTCTTCCTTATTAGTTCGAGTCTGATGAAACACACCTATGAAATTCACTGTAGACAGTATTCACATTCAATGGTCATAGAGTAAATTGGGAACTTACTCAATTGATAGAAACCTATTACTTTTGAAACAACCGTTTCCTACTTTATGACCGTACAGGTAGGCACAGTACTCTCGCAATGAGAAACACTCTCCACATAACAAGGATGTTTCTTTCATGGGGGTGTTTCATTCTTGGGAGGAGGTCATTTTAATTCAATGAGAACGTAGTGGTCAGTCTGACACAGTGAATAAGGCGAAGTTACTTCGTCACAACCGATGAAACACACGCGAGCCATGGTGAGCATTGGGTGACATCAAAATTGTTCTTAACACCTGTGGGTAGGTCTGTCCGAAAATAGTCTTGAGAAGAACACAGTCGTATTAGCCAGGAGTGTCAGTGGACACGCACTATGCTCATTTTGCGTCATGGCCTGATTTACCGAAGTATCTACGGCCAGAGCAATGTGACCGTGATATGTAGACTCTCACACACGGTGTCTTTCGGTTGGTAGGACAATGTGGAACCTGAAAGAGGGCCACGAGAGCTTCATTTTCACCAACAACTCACGGCAAACCTGTTTAGCAACCATCACATAAGTAGCCTATAGATGGAGAAATATAGGTATCAAGAGATGGTGGGTTTACATGTTTTATGGCGCACAATCCCTAGTCTCTTTCTCATCAAAATTGTATGATAGACAAGCGTCGGTGATAACCGGATGAGCAGCTGCCGTCGACGGTGTGCCCGTAAGTGACTGTCAAATCAAACGTGGAGACAAGGGATTACAACATAAATACGACTCTACCCGACTGAGAGCAATTTGTACTAGATATACACATTTCTAGTGGACTGCTAGATTTCTTGTGGATTCATATGCGTTAAGCGAAGGTAACAAGATACCTCACATCTTCCAAAAGAATGCATGAACTATAAAGTTGGTACTAATTTTACAAGACTTCGTAGCTTCTGAACAGAAAACAATTGAATGCTGTCGTACAACCTACCCTGATTTCTCTTTTACTGTCGGTTGAGTTCGAAGCAATTTGCACGTTAGGATCGAGTCTATGTTATCGGACACATTAACAGTGAACAAGTGCACAAAGGGCGTTCTGAATTATTTCGTAAACCTACAAGTGTTTATAGACTTGAGCATTCATACGCATTTCAACGTAGTCCTTACGCAGAATGTGTCAGGAAACAAGATGAGCAAGCGTTTTCTCGTCATCGAGGTTTCAAAAGTCGTCGGACAGTCAACAGGAATCCCAAAAGGTCAACGGGCAGATCGGTAGATGGTCCCATTCGAAGAACTGGTTTGTTATCAAGTAATTGATTTTTGCAGTCGTTGCAACCTTCATACTTATGTCAACTGGTCAATGGTTGATGATTCACAGGACTCCCAACAGTCCGAGCTATGTCATCGCATCAGTGAACTGTCATAACTGACTTACAAAAGATCCACGTGTTGGATAGTTCAAAGATATCACTTATGCTGCAGTTTCAATTGCATTCGGTCTTTTGCCAGTTCCGGAACAGACCCAACGCAACTGTCAAAAGGACGGATTTCTGAGTAAATACAACGCTGAAGAAGTACTAAAAGGGTAGGCACTACTGATGTTTTCCAACAAGAACGAAACTAAAGCCTAGTGTTTCACTTCCAACGGGGTCGGTGGAAAAGACTGCTGTTAACTGTGAGTGATGTTCAATTAGTATTGAACAAAATCCCCTATTGCTCATCGGTACTCAAAATCAACGTGAAGATAAATCCTAGTCATGGGGTCATCGCTTGCAGTTAACAGGAGAGTCACTGTGTTTCCTCTGGAGACGACAGGGCAATCTGAGCATTACTTACCAGCGAATGTGAGCGAGCGTTTGCGTACAACAGTTCAGTCGTGCCTTGTGTGAGGTCAATGGCGCAGTGATCAACATGGCTGACTTGTGACAGCGTGGTCAGAGTTCACATGCCGGCTTTGGCAACGACATGTGCCATCCAGGAGCTCCAACAAGTTCAAAACTCCAGTGTAGTGCTTCTTTATGAGAGGAGATGTCCGAACAATCCATGGCAATGCAAAAGCAATTACCAACTGTAAGCAATGTGCGATTTGTAATAAACACTAAAACCTTTGTCGAAAAAGCCGATCAAAGTTCCAGATAGTATGAACCGAAAAAATTCACACACAGCAGTAGACTTCGATCACAGGGCCAACTGCATCCTCATGACTTACTTCCTGTTCTAAAACAAACTACGCGCGAGTTTCAAGAAGAATGGGATTCTGAACAAACAGTACTCTGAGGAACTACTGGATCTGTTATCAAGAGTGTTGATCAGCGGTTACGCTGATATGAATCGAAGAAACCAACCCACAAAAGATACACTGTATGTAGCTATTCTGAAAAGTTCGGTCGCAAGGCCAACTACATCTTCAAACCAAATGCCTAGTAGGCCGCATAATTCATCGGTGGATTTGCACTCGACAAACAAACTGGCTCGAAAGTTAATTCACACAACGTTTTAACATCTATAAATCCATTCCTGTTTTCCATATGGTATCATTAGACACCTATGGGAAACAATCCAAATTATATGCCAATCGACCTGGACGTAGAGGTCTAATATAAACGTCAGAACTACTAGCACAGCAAGATCAGATGGTTGGAAAACCGTGAAATCGCACAAGTAATTATCTTTGGGATAAAGACGATTGCATTTGGATTTCCATCACAGTAAGCTAGACGTGATATGAATGAAGGAAGGGTGAGAATAGGGTTAAAAAACATTGCGGAAGAAAAAAATTGATAAACTGAACAAAAACAGTTTTCTTAAAGGCGCTAATGTTGAGTAAGCCGAATAGTCAGCCTAAAACAAGACTAGAAAAATCTACGTTACAGTTGAAAAACAATAACGAATGGGAGGAGTGTTGGGTACCGTTGTGGCTTTCAAAGCGATCAAGAATAGTGTACTAGATTCCATGTGGGTTGTCCTGGCTGAAGAACCGGTATATCCGCCTCTCCTGTGGGGTCAGTGGGCGTATTCATGGGTAATAGTTTTAATTCGTGTTTGTGAAACTTCTGCACACCCATGTGATGGGCCACGCTGATCGGGGTGATGTGACGGGAGCACAGACTAGAATAGGCCTGTTCCTCATCGGCAGCGTTCAACTGACTAGTAGCCTCGTCCATAAACACAATCTGGGGTGGATTAAAGCACACGGCGGCCAGGAGTAGGCGTTGAACTTCCCCGGGTGAGTAATGGTTCCGCCTAGCGAGGGAGAGAGAAAGTTGGTACAAAAGTGATCGATCAGTTGACGATCAACAAGAAAACAGACGCAACTGATGAAACATGGGTAGTCAAATGGAGGAACTTAGTGGAACAAAAAACATGTACAAACAAGCTACGGGGCTATCAACGTTCGCATTTGAATAACTTTTACTATCACCGGTACACAACTGGAAACAAACGCTATGAAATCTGAGTTCGCAGTAAGTGTATAGTAATCGATAGAATTACCGATTTTTCACAAACTATACACGAACTTTTGACGGCTCCTAAAGCAGTTGGGAATGAAACGTTTCAAAAAAATGCGCGTATTTAGTAGCAAAAAAATGATGTAACAGGTTTACTCGTTATGAGGTGAGACGTAATATGACTGTTATGGTTACTTTCAGACAGAACTTGTCCGTCTCTATCCGCAAAGTTCCACCCGCTCGTGCAAACTGTAATTTTGGGATGAGTGAGCAACTGGTAGCACATCATATTAAAAACCTTAAAGCAGGTTTACATCTTGCTTTGAGAGTTGAATTAGGTGTCCAGCTTCTACAAATCAGAACGCCCGCTGTCATGTGACAAACGGTGTCACATTCTCAGGGTGAATACTGTCAAGCTGTCCAACCCTGGACAGGAACAATTGAAGAAATCCACGATCAAAACACGCAACCGCCTGACTAACAGGTAGCGTTGATACAAGTGGGCCACGGCGAGCTTTCTTGTTTCCCAGCTCTTAATAGAGGTCCAACCCAACCTCTAGGAGATGCAAAACTGTAAACATATTCGTCCACCTTGCGGCCGACGAGAACCTTATTACTAAATACGGTGCGTACATTTGGGAAGTACTTTGTCACAAGACCACAAGTTTCCCAGCCACCATCCAAACCCAAATGGGCAGTGTCTGCCACAGCTCTGCTTCAGTGTTCGATCCTGACATGTGTGTGTCATGAAGTTTTCTAGGTTTCCCCTCATGCACATCTGTTGGCCTCTTTTGCATCCACAAACCGTCCAACAGGATCGCACAAGCAAAGTCTGCCTTCTTCATGTAAGTTAACAAGGGTTTCCAGCCCAAATATCACACAGTGTTTAGCACGTCTATATTCAAACATACAACATCAAGGCGCCTACACCTTGCAAACAAACAACCGAGCTGTAAGTGAAAGTAAGGCGTCATCAGCAAGACAGCTTACGGCTTTCACTGCCCCGCGTCATTAAGTGCACTCACTTCACAGACAACTCGGCCAAACAACGACAACATTCACGCCACTGAGCTCGATTAGCCGCCATCTCACCTAACGTCTCAAGCCACCGACTCTGTGAGTCGCGAGGGCCCCAGCCCGGGAGACGAACCCGACCTACAGTGACCAACCCCTTCGTAAACGATTTCATTTGTCTACGCCAGGTCATCATCTGTCCACCTCGCACCTTGCGCCAGTCGGCCGCAGCGTCGGCAGTGTTCGGTGTGGCAAACGACTAGCTGGCATCCTTAGTACATGACCTAACCATCTAAGTCTGTGCAAATGTAGCGACTGAACAAAAGAACTCGTTTGACAATCAGTGCCAAACACCCGCTTCCTAACCTCCTCGTTGCTTACTCGCTGGTGCCACCCGATACGAGCGATTGAACGCAGACATCGGTGGTCAAATACCTGGAGACGGTTCACGTCCTCTACCCTGAGCGGCCAGGTTTCGCTGCCGTAAAGTAATACAGCCCTCACTGTTGTCTGATATACGCGACCCTTAAGCTTCAGAGAAATACCTCTCTGTCGCCATAGGTGTCTCAGATTAGCGAACACCAGTTTATCGGTGACATCTCACATCGTGTTTACCAGTTTTTATGTAACCACAGAGAAAGCTACATATGCAGAATCGAGAGATACTTGATCTCCAGAGTGAAGAGAAACTTATCTAAATGGTGCAAAATTCCGTATTATTAGGGAACGGCAATGTTGCTGAAACGCGTAAACAACCAGTCTTCCTCAGTCGCTAGACACGTCCTGACCACTGGTCACGTATCGATCCATCTTGTGCATTCAGAATCCTGTCATTTCAATCCAAGATTCTTACGGTTTGCCGAAGCAGTCGCAATCAACCGACTCAAGCCAGCTCTCTGTGTTCAGAAACAACTGTTCGTGAATTTGACCCTTCCCTGGACTTAATGACCTATCCTAACACGCTTATTGATTATCCACCTCTCTCCCTACTTGTTTGCTATAGAAAGCCTACTCACGTTATTGTGAATTCTATACTGGTAAATCAATAGGAAATACCTGCATCTATCAGTTTTGTTTTCTGACGGTTTCGTTCAAATTCTCATAAATGTTTGTATCGTGACTTCTTAGATACCGCTGAGGAATGTTGCAAGTGTATCTACAGAGAACGTCCTTCCATAAGTTGTGTGAGCACTAGCCATGTCTTAGTAATTGATCGTAACTTTGTGAACCCAGTTCAAATCCGTTAGAATTCTATTGTTCCGTCTTGTTCAGGGTGCTCATAGTAATGACGCTGATTGTATGCTGGGTCTAATGCAAAATCTATTCACTACGTATTCACCCACATAGTGAACACTACGGTTTGAACTGCCGTTCATTTGGACTGTGTCAGACGACACAGAAATGAAAGATAAATGATGAACAAAGTCGAACATTACATACATGGTCACTCGCTTCCTAGTCTGTAAACGAATATCTTCAAACGTTGACCAGCGAAACCAGCAAACCTTTCAATGATCTTTCGCGTCGAAATTTCTTTTAATTGATAACAGCAGCAACCGATTGTGTTTGGGAAGACAGACGAACTACAATGAATGCAGTTTCAGTAAGAGGCGGCTTGATGAAATAAATTACGGTTTTAAGCGTGGAGGAGGCATACAGCAGAAACAAAACTGCAGTCTCAAACTTACCACTCGCTGGAGTCGAAATAGTATTGATGAGGCACCGACGAACAGCCTCGACTACAAGTCGTGGAAATGAGACGCCAGAAAGAACGGAACAAGGTTCCAAATAGATGACGTTTTGGATTCGACACACGTGAGACGAAGTGATCCAAATGCTCAATGAGGTTTTTAAACTCTCTCGACTGAACCAAGCGAAATTCCACCAACAAGCCCAAGGCCTTTACGTAGAACTCGACCGGATAGCCACACAGGCTGATCGAAGCATGTGGATGGTCTTCGCGGTACCTAGATGAGGAATGGTTTCCAGTGAAACCTTTGTTCACGACTGGTTGGGATTGATGATGAACAAGAAGAGAAGATACAATCTATGGTTTGAAGAGTCAGCAAAACAGTTACATAATAACGCAGACTGTACATGACCGCAGAAGCAATAATTCGTACATCATTAGAGGTGTCAGGCACATGACTGAACGATGTGAAAAGATATGATGAGTGTTAGATTTACTGACGTTTAGCTTCCTCAGCTCGCATCAGTAAAAACACTCGAATCTATGCATAAAAAGATATATACAGCATGTCGCCGTAGGCTAGGGTACGCCGACGAATCGAAGACGCACATAAACTGTAACACCAAATGCAATCGGGCACACTGAATGAAAAAAACCAGATGGATGGGTGAAACATTCAGTTCTCACAGGGTGAAAACGAGACCAACTACACATAACTATAATCTGGTCAGTAGAGTGTACACGTGGTTCCCAGGCTTGCTAAGTAAAGGAATGCTCGACCAAACGCACTATGGGTTGAAAACGATCTTATAATTAATGGTACTTCATGGTTAAAAACATATTAGTATTCCCATCACTGCTTATTATTTAGACTTAATGTTGAGGACGAAAAGAACGGACAAGATCTGATAGACCTCTATCAACACTGTCCGAGGCATGCTACGTTGTCTTTGAATGTACAGGTAAGTAAAGTAGTGAAGATTCACNTAAGTAAAGGAATGCTCGACCAAACGCACTATGGGTTGAAAACGATCTTATAATTAATGGTACTTCATGGTTAAAAACATATTAGTATTCCCATCACTGCTTATTATTTAGACTTAATGTTGAGGACGAAAAGAACGGACAAGATCTGATAGACCTCTATCAACACTGTCCGAGGCATGCTACGTTGTCTTTGAATGTACAGGTAAGTAAAGTAGTGAAGATTCACCGAAAACTATATATAAGTGTTGACACTCCACCAGCTTCGTTGGGCAATTCCTGTACGGGCAGCTGAGAGTGGGCAACTGAAACTCTGGTTGTCAAGCTGAGTTTCCATAAATTAATTAGACAGGTCATGTGAGAGGTTAACTGTAGGCTTGACCGCACGGAACAGAGCGATCTTAACGGACATTCAGAAAATTTATGAACGGCAGTTTCAGTTACATGAATCCAAGTGTATGCTGAAGCATCGCTGACGCCAATGGTAAGACTGATGTGATCATGTGGAACGGCAACAGGCGCAATCAATAAATGGCCACACCGGATTCACAAGTCGCCTGTGTATCTATGACGAACAGTCAACGAACAGAAGGTGAGTGTGTTGGACACAGGTAAGCTAAATGTCGGTAATTATCAATCGTAAAAACCACCTACTGGACATCATTAGGTTGAAAATCTCTTATCTTTCAGGGAATCACATGTAGTTGGCTGCCAAACTTAAATATTAACTGGCTTTCTCCGATTGCTTCAACTGGAAGGCGTCTTCTAATTTCTACGACAAAAAATTAACTAGGTTATTTTTCGTCATGAGACGTAAACAGTGCTAACGCCCCGCAGCTCTAGTTTGCATAGATTTACTAGTGCTTAATGCAAACAATTAAATCAAAGGGAGTGGACGTTGATGTCATGCGGCAGTTTGCGCACCTGGTCCAAACTGGATTGTACGGTGATCACATCAACAGTCTTTCACGCCAGACGCACAAACAAACTGAGATATGATGAACGGCAATCCCGTGCATCCAATGTGTTGGACATCCTAGGTGGCTGAACCCTATCTGAAGGGAGTACGAACCGACGTACTGCTCACCGTCCCCCACAACATCTCGAACTCATTGCTTTGGTCATAGCACTGGCCAAAGAAAAGTAGTCAGGTCATTTAGGTCACCATCTTACTTCGACTTAGATAACTTGGTGGTATCCAGCTGATAATCAAAACATGGACAAAACACAACCAGTGATCTTAAGCTGACAATGTGAGCCACCACATTACTTATCAGGTTCGTCCACAGAACGCAAACACTCCGTCCCTCCAACAAGTTTCAAATAACGTCAATTGTCAAAGGGTTAGTCACTGTTTTTCAGGTTCGCCTCCTGAGTCGAAATGCTTGCGACGTAGTGTGGATGGCTGAGGACGTTAGGAGAGATGGCAGATAATCAAAATCAGCGGAGTGAATGTTTTTGCGGTTTGACTGAGTTGTCTGTGAAGTAAGCGCAAGTAATGACGCGACGCAATACAAGCCCGTATACTAGAGAGCCCCGTCACCGATGTACGCTACCTCTAGAAGATATATATTTAAGACTCTAACAAAGTGATTTGATTAGAGTCCCCATCGAGTTCTGATGCAAAGTTTAATCCGCGCCTCCTCTGGGACTCTGAAGCTACGGTACGCACTCAAGTGAGTATGAGTTTTGCACTGAGTAGCCTCTAAATGAAACTGAAGTCCGGTTGACAGCAGCTTTCAACTCTGTCGACAAAGCAGTCTTCTGGGATGGCTTAGTAATAACCAGGATAGTCAACCAGTACGTGTTCAATCTGCAGGCAAATCAGGTGCGGCTAGGGTTTATAGCAAGCTGCCTCCGCCGTCTTTAGCACAGTGCAGCAAAAAAGTCTCATCTCTTCCTTTTTTCAAAATTTCGCAAATAACGATACAATGCACACAGTTTTAGATAGTTTCGTCAGTGAAAACGTGAAACTACCCCCAGGAAATAGAATAGTGGACTTTGACTAGGCCGATGACAACGTGAAAGAATTCCCAGAATCCGGTTGGCGATTAGTGTTCCGCGATATAGTAAGCACTTGCTGTCGTCAAAGTTCAACAGTAGCGTCAGCATTCATTCTGGGTGGGGGCAGTCTGAACCTAGTTTAAGGTTTCGTTTACCTCGGAGGTTGTACCACAGGTAGTGGAAGAATAATATTCCTACGTACTAATAAAACCCTTTGGTTTTTGATAGCTCGAATTAGCTCCGTTGTCGGCAAGGAATCCGTCTCTTGTCAAGGAGTGGGATGAATAAAGCGATTGTACGAGCGGTACCGCTTCGCCGTTGTGGGACCTGGTTCCTCAGTGTTCACAGGTTTGACAATCGTTGTCTGTGAAACGTTGCCCACGTGTTATGACAACACTAGATGAGTAATGATGAAATTAGACAATGTGGAGTCACTGTTTACCGGTAGTTTCATTTCATCGACTAATGTTGTTTGAGCATGTCTTAAACACTCCTGCCCAGTGTCCAACATAAAGCGCAGTGTTTGCATCTCCCATGTGTGGTTGTATGAACAGCACGGCGGGCGGTCCATGACTGGTTATAGTGAGATGAAGGAAGTAGCATCTAGCTTTGACTCTGCTAAGTTTACCCGGCTTACCAGCTAGTTAGATATGGCTGCAGGCGGAGGTGAGTGATGGGTATATTACGGGTTCCGTGGTCACAATCGTCATTGAGTACTAAGTCCTCCTCCCGAGAACAAAATTTAAGTCGTGTAATAACTCTCACACCCATGACAAACGAACAACCTCGTTTTCAGTTATTCATAAAACAGGCTAAACGTATCATACTTACAGCATGATTTCAAAGAAAATTATTGACGGGACAAACAGACAACGGATAATAGGACTAACCAAACCTACACTAGGTCTATGAACGTCCCCTACTCCGGCTCAACAGTGGAATAACGTCATCACTCGGCAGCGCCATGCTACCACACCTGGTGGATGTCCAATCATCCTTTCAACGTGTCGGAGGTATTTCGCCAGATCTACCAGGTTAAGGTCATCCAGTCGATGGCATTCAAAAACAAGATTTTGTGCATAGCTGAAGCCATAGGAATTCGCTTCTACAATCCACTCGTGTGCCCGGAAACGTTTCGTTCAGGCTTTGGGACTACCTTAGCCAACCCCCAAACTGTCAAGGTCTACTGCTCAAATGAAACCTTGACTACAACATGAGATTGAAGTGATTGACGTAATTAACCCACTCTTTCTCTGTATACCTCAGTAGTGATTTCTCGTAAGTTGTGAAAATAAATTGAAAAGAGGTTCAAACAAATAATAAAATGCCGAAATCGCGTGCAGTGTGAAGTCAACAAACGAGGATTTTCTGGTTTACTAACTTTGTATCTCCAACTCATTGTTTTTCTGTTCCCGTCCAATTATTTTTTGATATTATTTGCGTTTGTAACATGGTTTTCAAATTGAAATCGGTGTATGTCCAGACGGTGATAACAGCAATAATAAGTCACTCGCACAATGTCATCAACTCTCCTTCAACCCAGTTTGTCATTCTATCTCACAGCTTTCCAATGAAAAGTCTGTCAATACTGTTTCCAGAAGATTTCAGTTTCACCCTAAACAGAGTGACCCTAGAAAACGGCTAGAGGTCGCGTTCTCAGGTTTTACTCCTTCGAATTTACATCGGATACGGAGGAGTATTTCAATACTATACCAAAAGTAGGTTCCATTGCTCGAAAACAATAGGAAAGAAGCGAGTAATATACAAAAAATGGCCTCACACAAAACTTAGCGGCAACAACAAAAACAAACCGGAAGTCGATTTCAAGAAGTTCGTCTCATGAGGCTTTTCAACAAAGACACTCAAGGAAGAACGAGCCCACGAAGAACGGTGAACAGAGATGGAATTAGGTGACCGGACGACCGTGAGCAGCAAATAGGCCAGATGCAATGCGCGTGCTTCCGGAATGGAAGTCAGCGCAATGTGTTGATCAGTCTGGAGGGCGTCAAACAGATCGGCTGGGCAGGATCCCACAGACGGGAGACATGGCTGCTGTGGAACGTAGGCGACGTGAGTACTAAAGGACCGATAGAAATGGCTCCGTGTGGAGCGACCTTGACCAGTAGCCAAGGCGGGCCACAAATCGGCGAGTACACGGAGAAGTGCAGTTTTCCCAGTCCCACTAGGACCGGTGATAAGGAGTGGTTCACCCAATTGGATGCTCAAGGTCAAGTCTGAGAACGGCGGAAAACGGATAGAATGGAGAGGCTATGAGGGAGATTCTACTAGAACCAATAAAACCGTTAAGCGAATTATTTTGACTGATGAGCTTCAATTCAAGACATCAAACATGTGACGCGAAGTGACAATCCCAACTGTCCCGCAGACAATATACGTAAAACCGATCAAATGAATGAGCGAGTGCAATCAAAAGAAGGAACATAACGATGTCAAGCAATTAGAGACGAATCAAACATATCCAGTGTCACCAAGGTTCTGTAGTATAGAAAAGTCAAATGGCATGACATAATCGCCCTTCCTGATGTTCACACCTAAAGGAAGTTGAATAACGCTAGCAAACGTCAAATGAGAAATCGATTGCTTCATCCGAGATTTAAAAAAACGTGCTCAGTAATAGTCAATTTGTTACCGGAACAAACAAGCGCACGTATCCAATGCACATTGTGATCATAGCCAGTAGCAAACGTTCAGAAGGCAGATATAGGAATTGAAGGAGAGTGAATATTTTAAAATGGATTCGTTTAAAAAAAAACTAGTGGCGATAAGTGATGTGAAGCTGAACAAAACAGTCTACTTGAACTAACGATGTATGTCAAGCTATACACAAATTAGTCATGCTTCAGAGTAAACGGGTGCATAATCTATTTCCCCTGCTACTCTGCACAATCTACGGCTACAAAACTGTCATTCTCGTTACACCCTTGTGGATGAAAAGTGCAACTCGGTTTCTCAATATGTGCGCTTGTTTAAAAATATTTAACTGTAACGTTCCAGTGTCAGCTAACTCATCATCGGAGGATACACTAGCGTTGGTCTGTTTAAGCCGATTTCTTATGTCAAATCTTTCCGTCTGTTATCCTTTCTCATCAGCTTGTGGCAGTGGTTGATAATAACCTCGTGGTTACCAAATTCCTGGTTTGAAATTCTATTCTACACTGTATCACCTAGCCCGTTTCCACCTCCTCTCGCTTACGGTATCATTTGGTCGGGGTCCAGACCTAATATGTGTACATATATATGGTTTCTAGTAAGTTGTCTGGCACTGTTTTTCTCAGTATCATTATCAATGTTATTGTACTTGTTATTACTTTTATACTTTGTTATGCTCACTACTAATGTTCCCCAACATTACTGTTCACCGTCCTATGGTATCCATCACAGTGGCCCCATTGTGATTAAATTGGACCATGTCTCTATCAGCGTGCCACCAAATATGGATAGAATTCTGATACATGGTAAGTGTGTTTATCGTGTTCCTGAACTTTCACTGCAATCCTACCCAAATTACTGCTTACTTATAAACTCATCGTATCATATCCCCTCTGGTAAATTCGAAAATATTTGCCCCATCCCGTTGCACATAATACACGTGCCCCTTACCGTTCGGTTAGAAGCTATCACATGCTTAGCATATTCAATACGATTGTGGCTGTGGACGGACAACTTTTTTTACTCATCGTGGTTCTTCGCTAAGTATCTGTTATGTTTATTGTTGCATCCCTTAGGTCAATGCCCTACACAGAAGATGCCAAACTTTCAGATTTCGTCCTCTGTTTCCCTAATCATGTTTATGTCGCAGAACCTAGCCTATTATTGTTGACATCTGAGGTTGATTGTGCAGAGTAGCAGGGGAAATAG
>LOND01005788.1:10285-28701 GCA_014220965.1 Paragonimus kellicotti
AAGTTATGCTTATATAGGAGGCAAAACGTTTCCTTGAGAAGCAGTCATGCGTCACGAATAAACCAAAGAATTAATCTTTTGCCTGACTTCCAGAAAAGAAATTTAAAAAAACTAGTCAGACGATAACAAAACGCTTGGTAACCCTAACGTGAGTATATATACATATATATTTACAAACATGTTGAGCATACTGGGATGTAGTAAAATGGTAGTAGTCAATGTGACACTTTTACTTACATCTATAATCATTTTCTTGACATGATTCAGCCCTTCAGATATGTCAGAAAACACGGGCACTCCACGGAAAGTAGCCAATATTCGTAGGTAGTTTATCGCACGCTCCAGACATGCAAATTCTCTGCAAGAAAAGGAATAACATGCATATGAAGATATGGTACCTTAGTATCCATGATAGACTTCAACTTCTCTTAGTTTACAACACATAAGCTGCATTTGTTCACCAGTGGTTTGGAAAGTATACAGCTCACTACCTTTAAGATATAAGCAGCATAATATATGACAGAAACTAACTGGAACATCACAGGAAACGTCATATTCAACTAATACACTACAGTGTGCAAAGTCGAAATGTCCATAACCTTTACGTTGTAGATAACTAAATTGCCGTTCGGCGGCCTAAAGTTGAAAAGCTTAACAGGATCATTCAATCCACCAGTAATACCGTACGCCACAATGAAGCAAACACAATTCGGTGTAAAAGCTAAATAGCAGACAACAAGTTACCGGACGTGCTTGACAGGTCAAACAGTAACAATTGAAGAAACCGTGGAGAGAGGAGTAAACTATAACTAGGAAGTAAAAGAAAGGGAACGGAGGGGCCCAAGAACTTATGCTTAAGCTCAAACATTTAAAATCATGGTGCACACACAATCGAACAGAAACTGAACACTGAACTATACATATAGATACGCCGCGAGATAGAGGAAGCAGTGAAGCTGTCTTGCTGACTATACGTCACCTTCACTCGCAGCTCTGTTATTTTGCAATGTGTAAGCAACTTCCCGTTGAATATATATATATATATATATATATATATATATATACTATTAATCAATGATGCAGTCCTAATCCTATCCTTGTTACTACAGACAGTTTACTTGAGAACGATGACTCCAACTACTTGGAGAGCAGAACCTTGTTAATCACAAGTATTCTTGCTGGGACATCCGCGAGGAGGATGAAGACAAACATCACAATGGCAAGTCTCCTAAACTTGTGACATCGGGAAGTCGTCCGATCATAAATCAAAACAAAAATATAGGATGGGAAGTTGGGTATGCGCATCTCATCATTGTTAAGAGAATTCCGTGGAAGGTTTCAGTCGCCGTCTCACCTCTTGACAGAACATACATTAGGCAGGGGTAAAAACGACGAACGCGACGATAATTAGAAAATGAAGTTTAGGCGGATCGAGATGAACTACAAACAGTCGTGTCAAATGAAGCATGGAGCAGTGAGTGCATACATTTTGACTCGACCTAGTATTCATGCTGAAATGTGATTGTGAAGTACGATAGCCGAGCAGGTCACACGTGTATAAGAGCAGGGAATGCATCAGGTGGGCCAAAACGCGCAGAGAATCCTCTGCATGAAAAGAGCAAATGAAAATACAGTCCATCTTGACAGAGTCAAGCAAAAAAAGTAAGCAGACAAGTTCACTGTTAGTGATAGTTAAAATAAACTAACGCTTCGGATATTTGTTCACCGCCTATTACCGGCGGTCGTAAACCGGTGACGTCAGAGATAACCAGAACGAGATTTGAAGTCAACGCAGTCAAATAGGCAACTTCTACAAAGCTGGAGATACCACGAGTTCGCCAGGTTTCAAAAACGAACAAAAGTACACGGGATGTACGCTTGGCGTTATCCTCAAGTTCAACCAGTTCTTCATTCCATTCGTCCACCTGCTGAATAGTTGGGTAAAATACATTATCGGTTAATAGGATGACTGGTACAGCTTACTTCTCAAAAATAATGTGGAGTAAAGTAGACTGATGATTAAAAAAACCGTCAGCAATAAACTTGGTGAAAATTAAATGTATGCGTTGATATGAAGTGCGCTGCTTCGTAAGCAGCGAAGAAAAGCAATGTTAAACCAAATTACTGCAGCCTGTTTGAATCAACTCAAGTAGTTATCAACGCACGGAGAAAATAGGCTCATGGCAACTGTTCAACCATGAACATCATACAATCATGAGGCAGATTCAAGCTGAGACCGTACTATTGGGAATGAAATGGTAGAGGCTATAACACTAGTTGCAAACAAGCAACGCAAACTGGATTCAAAAACAACAACAACAACAACAACAACACATGACCTTGTGCAGTAACTAATGATGCACTTGTTGTACTCAGCAATCGCAGTGAAAATACGTTTCGAGGTTAGTGGCGAGGCAGATCTAACAGAAACAAATACCAAATGCGCCCTATGAGGGAAACTCATTCATTCACAGCAACCACGGGCCCGACCACGAGGTGCTGTGTTTCGAGCAACCGTTTACCTCAGTAGTGGTAGGGAATATTAGAAAATTTGACGAAAAAGAGGAATAGATAGAATAAAATCAAAGAAACTAACGGGAAAGGTGGTGGATGCAGCCACATCACTGGCTGTGGCACACCGATATCTCAAAACGCCTTCAACCAGTGAGTTGGATGACCACGAGGTCTCCAATCGGACAGACAACAGCCCACCTTATTGAGGTTTCCCAGACCTCGTGACAACATCGTTGGTTAGTCACACCGCAGTTTTGCTCAACTGCTGCTGGTCTCAGCAAACATGTCCGGTGCGGTAAACGTTCAAACATTGCAGACTGTTCGAGTCAATTAGTCAACTAATTCATCGTGCATCCCGGGTTTTCCTATACACGCGTTGATGAACTGCCGCATTGCTCGCGCGGTCATTCCACTTAACGCAGCTTATTTTGTGGAGGCAACGACGGCCGAACACAACAAATCTGTTAGCAGTTTAGTCATGAACGGATCACATTTCTGAACCTTAGGGCGAAACAGATAACAACACACGCACAATGTGAACTCGCGTTCAGCGATAGTAAGACGTCTATTCAACGCCACAAATGACGAATACTGGCAAAGACAACACATACCTTTCCTATTCTCCCTGATATGTCATCAGCAAGATTACAAGCCGATGAGACTACGCTATCCAGATATATGAAACAGTTCAGTCTCAAGTGGACTGCCTGCAACAGAGAACATGGGAATGGAAATACCTCGGTACTGGAGTAGTCTTGATGTTTGAAGATGCGAGGCCCATTCCACGACTCTCTTCGTTCAACACAGTTTGTATACCCTTCGCAAATTACCGAAATCATGTCATCCGTATATTACATGTTGGTTAACTTGGTGCAGGAAAAAAAAACTCAGAACCAGAACCATCGGATTCCTCAGGCAAACCATCCAGAATATTCCGCGACAAAATTGAAGAAGAAAGAAGGGATCGGGCATTCCAAACGAACGTCATTAGTGGTGGTAAATAAGAAACACGGACGTCCATCAACTCTCACACCGCTTACGAAGTGAGCGCACAATATTTACATATTTCTCAAGGACTCATTCACGAAGGAAACAATTTTACAAAATGTTGAGTAACCGAATTGAAAGCAACCCCCAGGCATGAAATAGCCGCGACTTACAGCTGTCTATAAGAATGCCGACGACCCAAAATTGATCGTGCGGCAAATGCGGTCAACACATCTTGGACCGGATATGGATCCTGCTTGTAGTAAATGCATCTTGCTTTCCTTACGTTTAGCGAGTCGACGCAATATAGAGTAAGTGAAAAACCCGGGCGAGGTAAAGGTGTGACAGATGCCCTCAGGTGTGTCATAGACCTCAAGTCCCCTTCAACACTCCGACCAATTTAAATCCACAGTCACTTCTACTTTCTTTGGAGTGATTTTGACTACAGCACGTTGCCATCTCGGACAGCGTTTCTAACAAGCGGGTTGAGTGTTCACGAGATCCACCAACCTGGCAGACGACCACAACCCACTTTGCACAACAAAATGGTCATGGTCTTCACATCTCGTGATTACCTCGCAGTTTTACCCAAATGTTGGTGACCTCCACCGTTTGTCCTCTAGAAGAAGCGATCAAGTTCAAACTGCTCACTGGTACAATGGTGTCTGGGTATTTGGTCTGAGTTAAAGGGTTGATGACGGTGCTACAGAACGCAGTCTTTGTAACACCTGAACAAGTGACCGTTGCAGCGTACGCCGATATAATGAATAAAAACATTTCCCCGATCTGCATTGCTAGAAGTTGACTGATGCACTCAATCTGGCAACACATAAATGACTGTCCACTGGAATCCAGTCAAGAAATCAATGCTCTGCTTTGGAACCTAATGTGATTCCCATTAGAGTTTGCCTCCATGTTTCAGCTTCGGCGTCACCAGAGTCTCTGAGGCAAAAGTGCTTGGATCGACAGTTGCCTGGAGACGAAATAACGTGAACAGTGGTGCTAGAATCGTAGATTCACGTCCCCAAAACACTGTGCACATCAGGTTCAAGACTTGAACCAGTACTCGCCAAGGAGAAGTCGTTAATTTACGCGTCAGAGAGTGCGCACAGTGAAGCCGCGAACGTTTACCAGCTGTCTTGGCCTCGGAAATCAACCACCCGAGGTTAAAGGTCAGACAGGTAAATTGTGGAGCAAAATAGAACAAGCCGTACTGACTTAATAATATCGTGGTAGTAAAAGCGATAACCAGTGATATCCCTCGGTCAAATGTACTGCGGAAAGAGGTTGGTCCGATGGATCCCGCCCCAGTCTCCGATGAAAAAGTCTGGTATGCAAAGCAACGGGAGATGGCAGCTTTTAGGGGACCAAACAAGCAGCCAATTATTTAAGGGTCTGACTCGGCATAGAATAAGAAGAAAAGTTAATTAGACTAAAAGGATTAAGTCTTTTCCTAGATTAGTGATACAGTAAAGTCGGAAAATAAGATGTCGGACGCTGTAAAACGACCAAATTTACTGATTCCAATTCTTCTCCATAAAAGCTGGTGAGGATAGTGTTACGCACGGAAAACAATTATCCCAATGTATGCCACGCAATGTGTACCTCGATTTCACGTTACACGCTGGCCACCAGAGTGCCTCTTCCAGTCTAACTGACCACATGTAAACAGAGCATGGCGTGGTAAGCGTTGGGTTGAAATTCGTAGACTGTGGTCAAGCTAACAATCAAGTGAGACAAAATAATTGCGCTTAGTGGTCGATGGAGTCTGTCTATTCTGACGGTACGTCGGTGAACTTTATCACTGGCTGGTACGGTGTTCCGAACGCATGCCGCTAACGCATCAGAGACACTAATGGTCAGTCTGTTGAGTAAGACTTTGGATGAAACGCCTCAAATCATCCCCCTCCGAAGTGCATAAACAACTTGAAAATATGGCAGCTGAGCTGTTCAAGGATGAACTCCTACCGTCAATTTGTTCCACGCCAACTGTACTTTCGTGTGACGCCCTGGCTGATAATTGTTTTACCAAACCAGGATAGCGAGTAAACCCCGGTATCTTTGGCATTCAACAAATAAACGGACCAACAAACCCAGCGGCTAACCTCACAAGTATTAGACTTGATGCGCGCTGTACCTCTGAAGTAAAATTACGAATCCAACCCAGTTGTACATTCCGTATGACTCGATCTGAACATACTTTCAGGATGAGGGTTGTCACGCTGAGGAGAGTGGCATAGTAAGTTTTATAGAAGAATGAGGCCTGCAAGGTTTAAATTCAGTAAATAGATTATAGTTCAGTTTAGTTTATAATACGCTGCTAAGGTTAGTACTACGATTAAAATTTGTTGACACGAATCGGAAGACTGCAATGTGCATCATGCGTCGGTGTAGACTCCAATGGGTAGCAGTCCATATGGTTTCAAGACTGCACTTCGATGATAACCTATGTGACTTTGAAAATGAATACGTGTACATACAATGTCGTACTGGTAGGCAGGCTGGAAGGTCAACTAATCGTCTTGCCCCAAAACGGACAGTTTTTGCCGCCTGTGCCACATGTTGTTCGCAGATACATGACAGAGACAGCCACGCATACCGTCGGACATTCCAAAGCTGGACAGCAGCAGTTACTGTAACCGAGAAAATGATCTGAGGCCATGACTAGTAATCGGACGTCATTACCATCAAAGTACTGGGGACAGCAGCAACTAGGGTGTACGGCTGCCGTTGAACACGACGCACTGGCAACTGGAAATTTATCGCACTTAGTGGTATATGTAGTAAGAACCAAATCCCAACATCACACGCAGAATCACATGAAAGCCAATATGAACAGCTTAACTACGGATACAAATAGACCATGCTGCAAACAATTACAGATGGTGTCCGTTTGGCAACGACAGTCACGCGCTTTGTGATAACCATATGCTCATGCCACGAAGTTGTTCGTGTGTTGTTCCTTTTGTTGTTTTCATCCTCACAGACAGCAATACATAGTCGTGGTTCACACTGATGCTTGATTTGCCACACAACCACAAAGATGAAAAAAGCAAACCCTGCGTAGGAAAATAGAGGGACTGGAAGGGACCTAACTACTAAAAATAGATAGGCCTATACTTCGAACATAACAGCACCAGGGCGCCTACACCTTGCAAACAGACAACCGAGTTGTAAGTGAAAGTAAGGCGTCATCAGCAAGACAGCTTTCTTACGGCTCTTACTGCCCCGCGTCACTAAGTGCACTCGCTTCACGGACAACTCGACCAAACACAACATTCACGCCACTGAGCTCGATTAGCCGCCATCTCACCTAACGTCTCAAGCCACCGACTCTGTGAGTCGCGAGGGCCCCAGCCCGGGAGACGAACCCGACCTACAGTGACAACCCCTTCGTGAACGATTTCATTTGTCTACGCCAGGTCATCATCTGTCCACCTCGCACCTTGCGCCAGTCGGCCGCAGCGTCGCAAACAGTGCTCGGTGTGGCAAACGACTAGCTGGCATCCTTAGTACATGACCTAACCATCTAAGTCTGTGCAAATGTAGGATTGAACAAAGAACTCGTTTGACAATCAGTGCCAAACACCCGCTTCCTAACCTCCTCGTTGCTTACTCGCTGGTGCCACCCGATACAATGGTCAAATACCTGAAGACGGTTCACGTCCTCTATCCTGAGCGGCCAGGTTTCGCTGCCGTAAAGTAATACAGCCCTCACTGTTGTTTGATATACGCGACCCTTAAGCTTCAGAGAAATACCTCTCTGTCGCCATAGGTGTCTCAGATTAGCGAACACCGCCCTAGCCTTGGAAATACGCGCTTCTATTTCATTCCCTACACCTCCGCCGCACCGTCGCTGATGCAGCTTCCCAGGTATACAAACCGGTCAACAACCTCCATGACTTCATTATCTAACATTAAATCTACGTAATCACAGCAATCTTGCAGAAGCACTTTGCATTTTGAGGCTGCAAAGCGCATTCCGAAGTACTTAGCAGAACGCGAAATAGCGTCCAGTGTTGTTTGTGTTGTCTTGAAAAATGTCAAACAGCAAGTCCTCCATTATTTCGTCTATGACGAAATTGAACAAAAATGGTGAAAGGGACAGCCTTGACGTACGCCGCTCCTGGTGCTGAAACTGTCAGACAGTTCACCGTAAACCCTAACCTGAGCTGAGGTATGGGAATAAAGCGCCGACAGTATGTTCACATACTTAGTCGGTACACCCCTACGTTTAAGCGACTCTAAAAGTGTAGATCGGTCCACCGAATCGAACGCACCTTTATAGTCGAGAAATACGGCGATTGTTGGCCGGCGGTACACATGACGCTGCTCCAGAATTTGACGAAGGGTAAAAATGTGATCTATACAACCCCGCCCAGGGCGAAACCCTGCCTGTTCTTCCCTAATGTTTACCTCCCGAACTGCAATGAGTCGACGAAGTATGGTGGGTGGCGGGACCCTTGAAATGACAGGTTAAACTGATTCCCTTATTGTTTTCACAAGAGACTGACACCTTTCTTGAATATGGGAACTATTATCGAGTGACCCCAGCACGGAGGGATGGTCTCCGTCGTCCACACAAGTTGAAACAACTGAGTCAAGGCCTCTACTAACGCCTCTCCACCTTCTTTGAAAAGTGCCGGCACGAGATCATCTGGACCAGCAGCCCTATTACGTTTGAGAGCCGAAAGGCAATTGCGAACCTCAGTCTCAGTGGGTGGTTCCAAATCTACCAACCACTCACTTGTGGTAAGCTAGCATTCTGACGAATGAGCTGTGTGGGACACGCACTCAGTTGCATTGACAGTAAAACCACCTAGCTTTCAACAGCAAAAAAAATGAGCAGTAAGAAAACTTTGGCAAATGTGGCAGTTTTTAATAAGGACGCATTTTCGGGAGCTGCACAATTGCGACAGAAATGTGGTCATAACGTCGCACAACCGCTGAGGTAAGTATCGCACATTCTCATTCGGCAGCGAAGATGGTGAAGACAGAAATACCAACCGCACTTTAACAGAAAGCTTGCATAAAGAATGAGCTCCCTGTAAAACAAGTGAAACACTCGGAAGTTATAAAGTACCATTTTCCAAAACTCGTCGTTGTATAAGCCATCCACTGCACATCAAATGGTGGCCTACCAAAAACCGATTCCTCATGGTTAAGAGTTGAGGAACAGTTCGCGCAGTCTGGGCAGGATCAAGTGCACCCTACAGTTTACACAGTGATCTGGTTAGTTGCTGCCGAAAAGTGATGTACCTCTAGAGCACAGTTAAAGTGAGGCGACGCTTCGTGTCAATTGTCTTTTTAAGATAATAACAGATTATCCTTAGGGAACATAGTATGTGTTCGAACGATGCGGATAAATGAAGATATCTTTTAACAGGCAATTAACAAGCCAGTTTCGCTTTCAAGGGAACTATTTGTAGGAAAAGCCGAAGAGGCGTTGGTCATGTCTCCATTACATCTAAATTACACCGCTTGCGTTGTGAATTTCATTTATAAAACCCCGGAAAACACACAAGACGTGCTTTCTGATGCACGAGTTCATCCTGTAACAGATTCGATAGTATCAGTGTTATGAAGCCAGAGGGTTTGGTTATTTACTTGGTTTCTACTTGGTTATTTACTTCGATGAACAGAACCGGAAGAGGCCGAATTTTTTAAGACCGTGAGCATAGACTTGTCGAATGTGACCACAGTTGTAGGATGATGGTATGAACAAGACGACCGTAAAACAACAAACGGAGGCTTACGAAGGTTGTGTCGTGTACTACGTATGACCACAGAACGTTTGAACATACCAAGCATTACCCACCGTTAATGGAAACGGTTGAGTAAAAAAACACGAGGGGCATAAAATAGCGGACACCGTGAAAACATTTGGGACTTCATGATTACTCAAACTGCCGACTGAAAACTCCAACTGCTATAACAGCATTCAAGTGTCTGCAAACTTTACCGCAGTTTCACCGTATGGTGATGCGTACGGCGGCTCGGAAAGCAACCATGTCTGGTAAAGGTGACATACGCATATATGGATATTTGTTTTCCCGCTGCCTGACAGTAAAGATGCTGTCCCCTAAACAAACAGTTGTGGTTGACGAACTGAGCAGTCTACAATCCTACGGTAGCCTCCATATCAAAGTACTTAGCCAACCCCCCATAAAACAAACAACATTGTTGGCAACCGGAACTTCTGGTCACATGCACAGTAAACTTGCTATACTTTGGTTTGGACAATTGAAAGATGAGGATGGGTCTATGTTACAAACTTGATCTGACCAAAGGGATCAAAGGTGGTATGTAAATCTGGTGAGTCCTGAGGGGAAACAGATGTATTAAAGTTAATTAGCAACCTAATATACGCTAACAAAATGGTACGATAAGACAAGCAGATACAAGCTCACCGGATTGTAGAAGGAAATACCACACTGGGTGAGAAAGGGGATAGCATATGTCCTGCGCCATGTGGTGGGGTTGCATGCGCCTCCAAGAAAAACTGAATGTGATGGTTATCTGTAAACAAATTATTACCATCATACTGATAAGAAACTGGAGGTGGATATTTTGTCTCTTGACCGAGCACACCGCAAAGCTGGATTAACTGATTTTCATACGAGTAAGCAGAGCATCGCAAGGGTACTGTCTCAATATCTTTGGATTGTCTCAACGACTTTAATGCGGGATAAATAAGTGATTCTGCGCCTATTAGTTTAACAGACAAACACCCACTTGCACCATTCGATAAAGCTAACGCCTGTGTGGATTGTTCACGTTGAAGAGTGAAATACAACTTTCTATTGACCATATATTCATGTCTTATGAAATCAAACATACTCTGTATATGATGCTGGCCTAGACATAGGCATCCGACATCAAACTCGAAGCATGCGAGATGTTGCCAACCTCCACACAGCCATCTTTAAGGCGCATGGAACATAGGCGACAAGGAAGAGAGGAAGAAGGACACCTATGATTGGTTGGCAAGGTTACACTTCATTCTGATTGGCCTAAGTACACATAATCGCATGTTATCTATCTTGAGTTTAGTCAAGACGAAATGGAGTGAGCCAGTTTAGTCTAGCTCGAAAGAGTAAATATGTTTGTTACATGTCCAGAGAGTTATTGCTTGCAGGTGGCCTGATTCTCGATCCTTCTGAAGGGAGTGTAAATTCCCATGCATGGGATTCGTGCGGGTAATTCAAAGTATAACCATGTAACGTTGCCTGTTGAGTCGAAATTTATCCGCAGGGAACAAAATGCGCCTTGAAACAGCGATAACACGTGAGATCTGTGAATATCTGACAGTATTCCGGTGGTATCGTTCTGAATTGGAAAAATCGCTGGTTTTCGTGACAGAACCGGTCACGAGCGTTGAAATGTTTGTTTTAGTCGACCGGTAATTCGTTTGTCCTTCATTTAGCGCGGATATTGAAAATATTAATGGTGGGTGTTGTGACGGTTGATTGATAGTTGACCATCCTATGTTGATGAATGATGTAATATATGTTTGGTTTAGGTTATGGATTATATACAGGGCTTCAAAGATCTATTCGAGGATCGGGAGTTTTCTAGTTTCAAGGAATTTTAAGTTGTTTACAGAAGTACATGAAGGACCACCATGCTTTGTACGTCCTTGGTTCTAGCAAAAAATCAAGCAACGGACGCTTGAAGTATGACAATGTGAGTGTGAGTACTACTGAGGTTACGTGGTAGATGGCGTATCGGTGTATCAAATACAAGCGACGTAGGAGTGAAAGTCGTGGATTACGACGTGTTTAGTGAGTTGAGGTGACATATTTTTCATTGCATAGTTCTCGTGATACATGCTGCCAATCACGCTTCAACGTCGTGAGGAGAAACCATGTTGGTTGTGAGCTCTTTCACATTGGAGCACAACCACGACCTAACGGCTTTCCTGTACGATGCGCATCCAACAAATCGTCGGCTCACTGCAAGTGAAGTGAGCGATTCCAGGCATTTATTCCAGTACAATACTCCAACTGCTGAGTTGAAGCAGTATGCTGCGGATGTCTACGGCAAGTACATAACGACCATGGATATCTGCAACATCCGTCATAGGTTGAAGCCTCCGGCAATAAGTGAGTGTGTGTTGTTACATTGATGTCGTAGAAAATCTGCCTCAAATTCTCACTCACATAGAAGAAATGGGCGTACTGCGTGTCATAAAAGACGACAGTAATAAGTACACGCACATATGCTTTGCACGCAAGCAGCAAGTGCAGTTATTCAGACGTTTTCCTGATGTGGTAAACGTTGATGCCACGCACGGAACCAACCGACACAAGTAGGTCCTATGTCAGTTCGCGTTGTAGGTTGTAGCCTGAAGCTGTATCAGTTTCTGATCACGGACGGGATGGGTCATGGGCGACCCGTAATGTACGCTTATGTTCAGAGTGAAAAGTACGCTTCTCTGCGTCGTTTGTTCGAAACATTCCGTGAGTTGATGGGGAGCCACATACCCGTCAGAACGTTCGTCATGGACAAAATGGCGGCCCAAATGCGAGCAGCACGAGTCGTCTTTGGGTGCGACATAATGTTATGTTATTTCCATGTTCGAGATGCCGTGAGGAAACACGTAAGTTGGTGTAATTAACCTTATAATGACCATGTAGACGAATTCATTCAGAAGCCGATATTTGTTTCATCGGATGGCTACTAGCGATAGCTTAGAAGAGTGAGTGAACACGTTTGTTCATTTATGGTTAAGGTTCAACCGAGATGTTGCATTGCTTGGACGCACAGACCCGAGGTTTCTGAACTACCTTATGTGCGATTGACGAGGAGTTTCGCGTTGTTCTTCCACGGAAGCGAATCCAAGTGAAAATGTTGCCAGACGATGCCACGGACGTCTCTATCCACGGTAAGTAATGCCAAACCTCTGAAGTTACCTAATGCTTACATTTAGATATGCACACACAAGATGAAGAATTCTACTGAGCCACACGAGGAAGCAAAGGAGCTGCGAAAAACAAGCTGTAATACCAGAGAGAATGGTGTAAATTTAATAAATGCATTCGAAAACTTCCACCATATTTTCAGTGCGTCCAACCATAGGTCGTGGCGTTGTGACTATAGGGTGCACGTAGGCTGACTGTCGAGCATAGACGTCAGTGCATCCAACCATACGTTTCTCTGTAAAGGCTACGTGGTTCCGCGTACTAGGGATTTCATCCAACTCTCTCCGTTTACTAATTTAATTATTACCATATCTTCAAAGCTGCTCATGCTCGATTACACAGACTGAGGCTCACTTCATATCTGGGAATCGCCCCATGCAGCTCTATTCACTGGCCCACGATTATGTTAAATATCTGTTGTTCCCAGTTTCCAGGTGTTGATGATTATACAACCTCACATTTAAGTCAGCTGTCAGCAACTATTTCATGGATTATTGAATGCACAAGTTGAAGAAAAATGATTCACAACTCATATTACGCACGTTCATCATTTAATCGTTGCTAAAATCCTTTTATCAACCAAATCATATCAGCTATCGCGTCTACATATATTTTTATCAAAATATCGCGATTTGCTAACGTCCTCAAAATACATTTTTAACACATTAAAACAAAATCATTTCCTACAACAAAATGGGCATATTTTAGGCATTCTACAAAATCCGTCCATTGCCATTATGACTATGTTACAACCTCACATATTAACGGTCTACCTAAGTGAGCATTCGCTCCCTGCGGATAGTTTTCAGCGCCTGTTGACGCCATCATTGTACACGATCGTGTAAGTGGTGATCGCGACTTCCTTAATCTCGGGCTCATGATAGTCCGTGCTTCCTCGCTTGGTGGAGTGTTGAGCCAATCCGTTCAAAAGATCGGACGTTGCAGAAGTATTAAGATCGTTGGAAAAGTTTACATCCCGCTTTAACTGAGCAGTTGAGCATTCTGATTATTCGAGTAACCCAAAGTACAAGCCCGAAGTTGTTAGGCCGAACCAGCAACTCACTATCGGAATGAAAGATAGCACTGATTACCGAGGATACGGCGAATTTGTCCAGGGATCAGGCTGTTAGCCTTGCAAGATTAGATCGTCAGCAGTTGAACACTCTAGAGTATTCAGTGGAGAAACGGACAGTCTTGACATCAACAAGATACAGCGTTCCCTTCCCACACCGTCGACAACTTCTCCAATGTGTTACTGTTTTAGTACCACTCGACCAAAGGCAAACTATCAGACATGTACAGCTCATAAACTTGATTGCAACAGCTGCGGTAAACAAGGACATTTTGCTGTGTGCCTCAGGGCCCGTCAATGTGCTCCTGATGATGACTAAATATCGTTACTGAGAGGATACATCTACGCAGTACATTTCTGCTCTCATTAGGAAGCAACAGCAAAGGTTTTCAGGGCTCAAGCTGTCTTCGTGGACATCGGAACAGCAGCTATTTTGCACCCCTGCATAAGACAAATACTGAAATGGAATTCGATTTCGCTGTTCCGATAACATAATCGTGCCCGATCCCTCTGGACTAGCAACAATCATTGGCTGCTGCCAGGATGAAACAGTTTCAAATGACCTGGTCCAATAAATCGACCGTTCCAAGTGGGTTCACCTCATAGACACGATGTTAAAAACGGGTGATAAATCACGAATATGCGGTGACTGGAAGGTGGTAAATAGGCGGGTTGGTTTGGATACATTCGTAATCCCAACGGTCGATGAACCATTGGTCAAGTTGGCTGACGCTCAGTTTTTCCCAAAGTCGGACCTGGAGAAAGCATTTGTCAACATTCCGTTAACACCGGATAGCTCTGCACAACTCTGGTGTGGCCCCTGACACCTCAACACAACAACGTTGATCAGCCCGTCGCAGGACATAGGTTACTGGCTACAGTGTGTGTGCATTTTAAACCCTTCGACGGTATTGACTTCTTTATTATATTTTCGAGCAACTCGCCTACAGATCAAAAGATTTCAGCTCAATTGTCTCCTTTCAGTTAGCTCCTCGATCTCAAAGACTTGGAGGTATCGGATAACTAGGAGTCGAACTAACACTGACAACAGCCACGTTCAACTGCTATCCTTGAAGCATGCAGCGACTGGTGCCCATGTATGTAGCACCAACGGGTGGTGCATGTACACTAGCGTACTGTTCCTTAGAAACGAGTTGTCAGGTCTGATGGAACTCACTGAAACGAAGCAACCCGAGATTGTAAGCATTACTGAGACCTGGCTGATCTCAAATTTCTCCTCAATATAATCGGAATCCCAGGACATTACATCATACACTTTCACAAATTTGGTTGAAGAGGACCAATGGCCACCTGCGTTGCGGACTATCTCAGAGGTTCATCGGTGAAAGACTCCTACTCGTCTGATAAACGTCGTTAGCTCTCGTTCAGTTCGCCTGGCCACTGACAAGGTGAGTCAACCATCTTCCGTGTCAACAAAATTATCGCAGGTCTTGTATACACTTATTGACGGAGTAGCTGCACCCAAAACCGGTCAACAACTACTAATCGGATGTTCCAATACGTCAAACATGAATTTTACTAGCGGAGTGGCTTCAGGTTGTGGGGTTCTACAATCTCGCGTTGCAGGTTGATCCATCGGTACATATGCAGCGCCGTACTCACTACGAAGAGGAGCACGACCCAAGCCATTAACCGACGATTAAACACCAGTCATGCATGTAGGACGTTGTTGAAGAGGATGTTCTTCTGAGTGCCAGCGACCACGCGGTTACCTGCCTCAGGCCGGTCTACACAGTCGTGATTAATCATAACCTCAAATCGACCAGTCGGAACCCTCGCTGAACTAACTCCCAATTGATTCGAAATTGTTTAAGGGAAAAGCGGTGGCTCCTGACTGAAACACCTGCCGCTCCTGAGGAACGGCGGTTATATTGGTGGCCGATTAAACGAAGCAAACACGAAAGTCGTTCCTTTCTTTCTAACCGGAGAGAAGCAAGTCCCAACTCGAACCTTACATGAACCGCCTGACAAAAGGGAAAAAGTCCACGTGAAATCGGTTTGTTTTATCTGGTACAGAGGACGAACATAACGCTTACAAAAACGCTCCAGATATGTGCACGACGGCTGTAACGGCAGTCCAGCACGGTCGTCAGCTCAACTTCTCAGAAGTCACAGTCAACTATATTATGCGTGTTCACGTCTATTACGAAATCTCCATCAGCTGTATGATGACTAATGAGTCCGTTTGGTTTATCAGCCAGTGATCAAAAACCTCCTGAGATACTTCGCTCCCAATACGTAATCGCCCGTTGTGACTCAGACAACTCATGATAATTGGCAGGCTTCAGCTCCACCACCACGATCGAACTAACCCGTAATTTCACGGAGCTACGTTTCTCGGATCGAAGCCTGGGAAGTCACCAGGCTTCAATAGCCCATCGTCCTTCTTATTCAAGGAGCGGGCTGCGGCGACTTATACTTTATTTTCTGCGTTGTTTCGACATTCAGGCTTCCCAGGTAGCTCCTGGGTAGCTTTCCCAGTCGCTGGAAGCACCATGTTATTTAGCCTATATACAAAGACGGTGACAGAACCGACGCAGACAACTACCACCCAGTAGTATTTCTTCCATTCACCTCTCCAAGTGACCGGAAGCACGATGGGTGTTAGCATGAGTACACGACTGCAAGAAACTAGAACCCTAACAAATAATCACCAATGAATCCGCCAAGTCTGGTCGTGTGCCACTAACTTACAGGTGGCAGCAAACTCCTGAGTCATAACTGCGGAAATGCAGCATCTGGTTGATTCTGGTTACCTACAGCTTATAAAGGCTTTTGATGGTACAATTCACCACAATCTACCTAGTAACCTACCAGCAATGGGTCACCGAGGGCCAGCTAGAACAATGGGTACAACACCACTCATTAGAAGAGACGTATCCTTTGGGGGGTAATCGGCGAGTTTTCTACCACCTGCGAGGCTTTCAGGGGTGTCCCGCAACGAGCCATAATAAGTCCCTTGTTGTTCCGGCTATTTGTGAACGACAAATCAGCTGCCAGCCAAACACCATTTTCGTGTATGCAGGCAATACTAAGGTGTGGCGTACGTTGTGATCTCCCGTAAATATCTGGAAGACGTGAAGCACTTCAAGGCAAGGCTGCCCTAGTTTTCTTCAGCAACAGTTTGCAGGCCGCTGCCGGTGTAAAGCAACGGGAGAATAGATTTGTCGCCAGGCTGCCCGTACCTTATTGCTTTGTACAAAGGTTTACATTGAACACGCCGGACAGTAGCCGCCAAAAGTAACATCCTTGTACAAATTGTACGATATTAAATTTAAGATTCGCTGGTGCAGTCGTAAAGCATTGTGGGTATTTCACTATCGTTGTGGTGCATCTCGTAGGACGAAGGCCGAGCGTATATCCTAGGAAGGTATGTCTGTCCCCTGCTGATGGGCGACATGTCATGAGGATGATAAAAACCCTCAAAGATATGCGTGAATTGAGGTTACACGTTGAAAATGAACCCAGAATTAAGGTGTGATCCGATCGCTTGCGCGAGTTTCAAACGAAGCAAAATGGAGTGGACTCTCGTAACGAGCTTATCAAGTCACGCCATCTATTGAAAATGGAAGGACAGTATTGTTTATTATAAAGTCAGAAGCTTTTGAAGTTTGTGTTCTTCGTCCCTAAAGGTTCCTTTCAGATTTGCCCTGAAGTTATCGACGCCATTTCAGCTGACGCCATTCGCCAGTTAATATATGGTGGCCTTATACTCTGGCACACAATGCTGAGTGCTGCAACTGATATAGGCGTAACGTTCTTTGCGCATTGTTGCCTAACAAAATGACGGTCATTTACTGATTGGTTTTGTAATGTATGTCGAAAATGTCGCCTTGCACGTGAGCTGTTCAAGCCTATGTTGTTTATCGTTCGGCTACATGGTGGTGAACAATGCCTGAGGCTTACCTTAGATGTGCCACAGTATCTCATTTAAGGAATGATGTCTCACGAAGCTGTTGTTACCTTGTCTGTTTGGACACCTTCCAAAGAAACCGCATTCATCAATGTACGCGTAACATGGTCTTCACGGGAAAACTATCACTATTTAACGGGTCACTGCGGGCTGTGAATTCTGTAAGTCTAGAAGCTATTCACTACCTTCGTAAAACTCGGTAGGCGACAAAATCCGGCTGGGCATCTCATTTGTCGAAAATTGATGTTCTCTTTAGTGCCTATACTTCCAACCGAGTGAATAACAATGTTAGAGACAATGAAACTGTTGTATCTGAACGTTTGACAGTGGGTGCAACTTTTTTGAACGTTCGTAAAATGGATTTGCTGGTCGCATGTGCGCTGCCGGCACAAAACTTATGAAACCGTTCGAACCACCGGCGGGAGATGAACACCTCTCTGGAGTTCTGAAGCCTTTATCGGAATATGCGTGATCTGTTTTCCTCAGGCCTTATAATAGTAGCGAACTTGAAGATATGCCTAATGAAAAGGGATAAGACATGTTTGTTGCACCATACGACGAATGTTTCACATTGTCATCAATAATAACGGCAGATGCTATTGTTGATTCTTTTCCCCATGGCTGATGCCTTCTTGCCACATTGTCGCGGCATTACGCATGACTATCAGAGAGATGAGCAGGTTGGCAGAGGAATGGTAATCAGCTCATTCTCCACTGTCCTCGCTGACTTCGCACCCACTGAACTGCATGAACCCGTGTATGCATTCCCATCTCTGTAGCACGTTCTCGTTAAGATAGGGTTAGAAACGCGGAGGACGTACGCGAAAATATTGCTATTACATTGAGTCGTACGAATTATGAGAATAACGGCAAGCACGTGGCAGCATTTCGTGGCATGAATGGGTTGCTATGCCGACATCTTGATTTCAGACTGCACTGTTCTCTCCCTGTACGATAGACTGTGTAAATAAGCGGTAGAAAATCG
>LOND01005790.1:19989-32901 GCA_014220965.1 Paragonimus kellicotti
TGAATCGGAGTAGAATACAGTTCGGTAATCACAACTTTGGATTCATCTTATTCTGTTGACTGATGGAAACTTATCGGCTATAGTCAATCGTCCGCATTATTTACCACTACAGTTGGTACGTATGAAATCAAGACTAGCATTTAATACCCTACTAAGTTCGACTGAATAGCCTTTACTAGGTAGATTAATTGGAGCGTGCAACACACTAACAGAGCAATCAGTTCAACGAAGGGTCATTCCATTACCAAGTTGGCAAGGGAGGTTCATGAAATCTTTAAACTAAACGTCTGATTGTGTGGTTGACATAACTGGTTCTCTAGTAACGTGAAGCAGCATATACACGAATGGAGTGCAGATAAACACTCACTATTATCAGACTGGACTGCGTATCCAGTGGAAGTTACTCTCTGACTGTGGCTTCAATGCAAAGTTTTCCAGGCTGCGCTTGAAATTAATTTACGATACACCCGATTGCATTACTAAAGTTGAACAAAGATTTTGGAAGATTTTGGAATCGTTACTTGATATAGAAAAATTCGAGACAGAAGTTACCACGTCTGCTATTCCGGATCATTCTTCAACTGGAAATGTAGTCACCAGTGCTTTGATTCAAAGGACAGAAGTGATAGAATAAGCAAGCGGATAAGAGGAAAGTATGGGAGATCGGCTAGAGTCGAGTTATGGAATGATAATTGTCATGGCATTCGTAATGTCAGAACGAGCAAGGCATATTCAAACGCCAAGATTACATAGTCTGACGTATGGGACTTTATCAAACTTTGATCCGACGGTTATCCACTCAACTGGGGACTGTTTTCCCTTTGTTAGGGAGATTGTCAATTTTCCGCCACAAATCTCACGTCGACAAACTGCGAAACCATCACAGCGTATTCAGTGTGGCAGATGAATGGTTGTCACTCTCAGTACATGCCCCACCTTCCTAAATTTATGAACCGTTAATGAATCAGTGGAGGAGTTTGCCTGATTCTGAAAGATGAATACTTCCTTCCCAAACTCATTGACTCAATGTGGTATAAACTCTAAAATATTAATCCATCTAAGCCACGGTCTGTCCCTCAACTAGACGGTCACCTGTTTTCTTTATATTTATCATCAGTCTATGACTTCGGTCTCCAAGCAGTTCAAGCTCAACTGAAAATTCACTGACAACTGTTGTCAGGTGCGCCTCACAAGCTCAACTTCCTTAGGCACCACCTCAAAAGACTCATTGATTGATCGCTTGCTGATCGTTAAAATGTCAACAGTCTGTGTTTAGGGTGGATTATCACCGTTCAAAGTTGGCGACTAATTCGTTACAATTGGGATGTTTGCAACCCTATTTGGAGACTGCTATGATCATCCTCACGAAGTCTGAAACCGCGATCAAAACAAATGTGCTAACAGCCTGTGCTTTTTCAACGTGTTTCATAACAAAATTCCAAATGAGTCTCGAGCGCAAATGTACAGAGTACTTGGCTTCACCCTCGGTTAGTTTCACAGGGAATTTAATTCGGAGGACATAAAATTCCACACATATTGGTACAGTGGTGCAATAGTTTGAGTGACCGATAGCAGACTTAACCATTCAAGGAGACAGAACTAAGTTTATCATTTACAGATTCTTCCGCCTGAAGTTACGACTTCTTATTCGTTTTGTTCTATTCAGTCGGGTAGTAATCATTCTACCTGACTGGTTATGTTCACTTCGTTGACGATTTTGTCTTTATTCCCACTATTCTCTCTCTAGCTCCAGACTACTGTTCGTGGATTCGTGCATTCAACCCGATCCCAATCGATTTGTTCTCTCACCGCCTTTGAAATGGGAGGTGCTGTTGCTTGTGCTGTGCTCCACACGGTCCCACGAAACGACTGCCTCACGCTACTGCGACAGTCACGTAAAGAGGAGGCAGTTTTGTCCAACAATATTAGTCGAAATAAGGTACGCTGCTAGAACTCGAATGCTATAGAAATCTCTTCACGACTATATCCACAAACGCTAATTGACGTACAACATTAATGTTTCGTAAGTTTCACAAATTGTTTGCAGATTAAGAAAAATCTGCGAATTGTTAACAACTCGCTTTTTGATGATACGAATTAAGGATCTCTTCTAGGGATCAAGTCTCGAGCTGAAGAAGACCTACGGTAGAAACGTAGCGAAAGCATTTAGCTGAAGCAAGTTTGTTTGTAACAGGGTAAGGTCGTGGTGCAAGGATTCAATTGGTTACCTCAAGGGATCATATAATACATCCAGCGCAATACACAGAGAGAAACTGGCCAAAAACTACCTACCTGCAGACACGTGCCAGTCGTACTTGTTTAGACAACTTTGTTCACTGGTTATCACTCCTTCCGAAAGCTGATAGGAAGACAACGGAGCTGGATATAACTGAGATTACCCGAAGATAATTATCTGATTGCAGTTTGTGCATGCCATGGCAAGCTACTACGGCATGAGACTACTGAAACGCACAAATGATAACCGTCGACGCGCTACAGACAAGAAACAAAGCTCTTTACTCTCGAGGTCGTATCTTCAGCTCTAATAAGGACAGAGGAGCACGGGGGGTTGGGGTCAGTCAATAGCTCGTAGACGAGCATGCCATATCTTCTCATTCATCGATACTGTAGTCTAAACAGATCCAAACTTCAGGTTTGTTGTCATAACACAGGTACTTGAGGCTTCTCACTTGTTTCATGGCCAGGTGCTGAACATCTTAAGCCAATAGAAAACCTTAACGGAGACAAAAGAAACGAGTCTGAATGTATAACACCAACAAAGGGCGTACTAGTGTAAAATAACCGGGGTTGACAAATCAGTAAACGTAGGTTGCTATATGTTTAATAAGGCTTTAGTCAACGAAGAAACTTAGCTCTCGAGTGACAGTCGACCCTAAATCTTTCTCTAGTTCGGATACACAAGGCGTACTACCTTATGGGTGTAGGAGGCCGTACTTCTGGGGTGAAGCCTCAGGACTTTACAGCTTACTGTATTAAGTAATATTTTATGTATATTTCACCAGTTGCAAAGCGTGTCGAGATCTGATTTTGGGACGGACTTGTCTGCGAAGTCTCAAATGACCCTCCACAGCACGACGTTCCGTTAAAAAAGGGACGATATGTGATTAACATACAAAATGAATAGTTACGGTCCTAGTATGGATCCTTGTGGTATCGTACAAGTGGCGCTTTGAAATTTCTAGTGTATGTCATCAACATGGATAGCGTGGGAGCGTCCATTGAGACACCCTTCTAACCAGCGGCAAAAACTCCCTTCCATGACGCACTATTGTAGTCTGGAAAGCATAATACTGTGTTTTGCTTTACTGGAGACTTTCGAGAAGTGCAAACATGGTGATGTCTATTCAATTTCTAGAATCAAATGACTTGGTCTGTCTGTCGCGAGCGGTTACTAGATATATAATGCACGAGTTACCTTAACGTAAACTGTAATGCTGTAGAATGGTTACTTCGTACATGCGGAGGTTGGCGTCGTCAAGTAGAATGAAAATGGGTCCGTAACTGGATGCCGTGTTACAGCACCACCCTTGTGGAATGGCATTTCACATTGCTTCCAGTCAGCAAGTGGCTCACTTCCGTCTAAAGACATTTGGAGAAAGTCACTAATAACTGGAACTGGACTATTTGCACAGCGCTTAACGGTTACGTTCGTATGTTGTCCGTATCCAGAGACTTGTTAGAGTCTAATTTCTTGAGTTTGCTGGAACAGTGATAGCAGTGAAGGTTATATGAGTGAAGGCGTGGAGTCTATTATGTGTTAGGAATCTGCATAGGTGCTTCAGTTAAATTTTTAAGAGTGCTTTTTCTGGCTTATCAGCAATGACTTCAACTGCCTATTGGCTGTTGTTTACTATACCGGAGTCCGTAGGTAGGCTTAATTAAAGCATTTTCAAACAACTGTTTGTAAAATTAAAGGGTCTTGTCAGTTGGGATAATGTAAAGGGTGGTAATTCGAATTTTTCATTGCGAACAGCTTCACCGCACTTAGTTCCCACCAGCTCATACTGTCCATCATGTTCTCTAGTCTAGTTAAGAGAGCGAAACGCATACAGGCGGAAAGTTCACGGAAAATAAGCCTTCTAACTACTGTAGAATGATGAATTACCTTCAGTATTTGTCGGAAGAACGAATAAACTGGTCGTCATATCAATGATAGCCTTAATCTATTACCGGAACCTCCCGATACATGGTGAGGATGGTAAATTTTGAAAATCTCGCACAATTTATTCCTTCAAGTTTACGTGGCCCCCTTAAAGTAATTCCGTAACGTTGGTAGGTCAACAGTTACTCTGGAAGAGTTACGGGTACATTGAAACAAAGCCGTAGAGTAAAAGGTGCACCTAGTGAGCATTTCAACGAAAATATTCTTTACCACATCAGGATCGTTAGTAAATATTAGATCTAAATTGTTTTAGTTCACTGTTCATTGTTGCATATCAGAGAATGTTGTATTCAACAGGTTACAAGTACAAAATCGAGGTCCACATGTAAATTGTTGTAGCAGGTGTAGTATGTTTGTTGACCACAATTTGCTGGAATAACTCGGCCGGATTTTCGTTTGTTGCACTGTATATGCGCGTCCGATGACCCGTGACTATGTACACATACGAAAGACAAGTATATGATTCCAAGATAGATATCTACCTAGTGGCGAGTTATTTCTGCCGTCTACCTCAGCTGCAATGTGCTTTCATGTTTCATGGAACAGACAGTCTGTGCATAATATATACAAGCCCTGTTGCTTGCAAGTCTAACATTAGACTTGTACATAACTAAGGTTTCGGGAGAAATGAGAACATCACAACCGGTATTGACTTTGATAATATTTCTGACAATTCTCATAATTCGACGCTTACTTGACCGCGTTTCATGTTTTTGTTTAGACTATCATTTAGAGACATACTAGATGTCCCCAACCGGTAAACCTATTGGTTGGGAGCTAATGCCTTATACATCGTCTACCAGTTCCATGAGCACCTGCTTCTGATGGAAGGGAGTATGTGATCGCATTTGATGAGTCTATACTGATAACAGGGAGGTTCTTTGAGTTAGTATGCTTACTCACAAGCGACATTCGGAACAAGGAGCAAGGCCCCAACGCCAAGGAAGACTATGACGCGAAGAAGTGACTATTGGAATAGTGTGTATGCGCTATGGAAGAAATGCCACCAGGGCGAATGACAACGTACTGCTACCCAATGTATGTGAATGCACGTCAGCCGTGCAAATGAGTGTACACGTTTGTGGTCCCATGTTTAACATGACCTGTACGGGAGTTCGTGCAATAAACGAATTTGCAGGCCAAGCGTCTTTGCGGTCACAACAACGGCTTGTTTTTCACTCCGTTATTGCGGATGGACATAATCTATTTCGTATTATCAGTTTACATCAGCGGTTGCAAAGGGGTTCGGAAGTGGTTGCTCTCTCAACCCGACTTACTATGATTGCTTCCCACATATGGACAGGCTTTTTGACCCCTAATTAAATAGTACCAAAATCGGTCCACGTAAGCGAAGGGAAGGGATGAAATTATACCGGAAACTTGTGCTCGATCCAGTACGAACCTACAAATAGGTGGCATGTATCGCAAGCGATCCGTGTCCAGAAACGTTACACCTCCACTGATAGACAGCAATGACAAGAGTTAAGCGTCATTATCGGATGGTGGATTCTACATGTGCGCTGAGTGGCATGGACGTGGTTCACGGAACGGCCTGCATAGAACAAACTTATGGAGGGAACAAACTGGGAAAACCTAAGGCTGATTAAAACCAGCGGTCAGTCCGGCTATTCTGGAGACAGCTTTCAGTTTATATTTGTGAACCGAAATGGGTGGATGTCACACGTTCAATTAGTGCCCACCGACTGACACTTTCCAGTACCTGGTCACCCGCTTGCAGTGTCCACAAGTCTGTTAATATATCGTGGTACAAGGAGTATGTTACGCGACTGGTGTAACAGTTTTTTACCGTTACATTATAGGTGCGGTTTCCCGCCATAAATGATTCATGCAAGTCCCGTTGGTGGTTCATTGTCAGCAGATCCATATGTAATCCGGATGGCTGTTAGTCAAATACTTGCGTGAGTGGTGCGCGCGAGAGAGTCAGTGATCTCTCACCACGTGGGACGCGCAACTTCACTGTTAAGCGTGTGCTCCCACTCTCTACTGATTATAGATCATACTCAAGGATGTACTACTTGTTCGATTGCTTACTTCGGGTCGTTCAGTTCTCTCTCCAGCTGACACGAGCCATCAGGCCGTTTATCTTCAAGGTCTACTGAGACAGTGCTTGTCCCAGTACCCGACCTTTGGGACAATATCTGAGGCCTGCGTCCATCCAAATGGATGAGCAATGCACAACAAGACTTTGGCAACGATTTGGGAAATGTGCTAACAGCTTTAGGAATACACGATTGTCTTGACTCGTATACGCCGTGTTAACATATATCGACTCTCTTCACACACCAAACGTCCACTCGTTATCGTGAGAGCGAGAAGTGAGAACTGAGAGAATGAATTATCATAGAAATATATAATCAGACTAATAATAATGTGTCATAAATCTTGCCTGCTCTGTCGTTTGTAACTCTCTCTTCTCTCTCTATTATATCTCATAACATCATCTACCGTCTACCTCTCATAGCTCAAACTAACACCACGGCACATCTGGCTATCATCACCCTTGTCTACACATTGAAGTGCTTGTGATTGTAAACGGTAGATATGGATCTATTACGGTAATACGAGATGCAGACAATCGTTGTTATTCTAGCTCGTAGACATTTCCCAAGTCGCGTTGCCAGTCTGTGCGTCGCATTGCTCATCCCAGTTGGCATGGGACGCAGCCCTCAGATTTGCAAGTGGATGGGACCCAAAAGCGGCCCAATGACAAGCACTGTCTCAGTAGACCTTTTGAAGATAAACGGCCTGATGGCTCGTGTCAGCTGGAGAGAGAACTGAACGACCCGAAGTAAGCAATCGACAATAGTCCATAAACAAGGACAGGTAACGTCATGGTCCGTGGTAATCACGATACTTTTGCGGAGGCACGAGTGAACCAAGTTTTGAACTATAGCACTCGGAATTACAATATGGATCTGCTGACAATACCACCAACGGGACGTGCATGATTATATGCAGGAACCGCAATAGATATGACTAATCAAAAACTATTACATCGATCGTAACATAACTCCTTGTACCACGATATATTAACAGGACTTGTGGACACTGCAAGCGGGTGACCAAGGTACTGGAAAGTGTCAGTCGGTGGGCACTAATTGAACGTGTGACATCCACCCATTTCGGTTCACAAATATAAACTGAAAGCTGTCTCCAGAATAGCCGGACTGACCGCTGGTTTTAATAGCTTAGTTTGGCCCAGTTTGTTCCCCTCCATAGTTTGTTCTATGCAAGGCCTGTTCGTGAACCAACGTCATGCGCTTCAGCGCACATAGTAGAATGCCCACCATCCGGATATGAGCTAACACTCTTGTCATTGCTGTCTATTACAGGTGTCGGTCATGGTCCAGTAAGCCGTTGTATCGGACACGGATCCCGCTTGCGATTACCATGCCACCTATTTGGTAGGTTCGATTACTGGTTTTATATGGTCGAGCACAATTTCGCATAATTCATGCCATTCCCTTCGCTTAACGTGGACCATTGCATTATTGCGTAGGTCCTTTAACATAGCGTTTAAAACACTCGTTGCAACCGCTGTTGTAACTAGACACATCGAAATAGATTATGGTCCATCCCATACCGAATCGACATAAGTTGTGAACATAAACAGCTCAGTTCGTTCTGTGCATGCAAAGACGCCTTGGCCTAGCAAAAATTCGTTATTGCACGGAACTCCCGTACAGTGTCATGTTTAAACATGGACCACAAAAGCGTACGCATCTTTGCACGGCTTATGTTATTACAGTTACCTGGATGAGCAGTACGTGTCTTCACGTCGCCTGGAATTTTTCCATAGCGCGTGCACACTATTCCAATATTCACTTCTGGTCCGTCGTCTTCCTGGCGTTGGGGCTTGCCCTTTGTTCCCGAATGTCGCTTGTGAGTAGTATACTACTCAAACCGAACCTTCCTGTTATCTAACAGGATAAATCGATCACATACAAATCCCTCCATCATAAGCGGTGCTCATGGAACTGGTAGACGAGTGGATAAGAGCATTAGCTTCCCAACAAAACGGTTACCGGTTGGATCACTCTTTCAGACTGTCTCTTAAATGATGAGTCTAAACAAAAATGAAACCGGTCAAGAAGCGTCGATTTGAGAGTGAGTGTCAAGAAATATTATCAAGTCAATACCGGTTGTGATGTTCACTTTCTCCCGAACCTTATGTATGGTACAAGTATCCCTTGACTGTTAGACTTGCAAGCAACAGGGCTTGTATATATTATGCACAGACTGTCTGTTCCATGAAACATGAAAGCATTGCAGCTGAGGTAGACGGCAGAAATAACTCGCCACTAGGTAGATATCTTCTGGAATCATATACTTGTCTTTCGTATGTGTACATAGTCACGGGTCATCGGACGCTCATATACAGTGACAACAAACGAAAATCCGGCCGAGTTATTCCAGCAAATTGTGGATCAACAAACATACTACACCTGCTACAACAATTTACATGTGGACCTCGATTTTGTACTTGTAACCTGTTGAATACAACATTCTCTGATATGCAACAATGAACAGTGGACTAAAACAATTTAGATCTAATATTTACTAACGATCCTGATGTGGTAAAGAATATTTTCGTTGAAATGCTCACTAGGTGCACCTTTTACTCTACGGCTTTGTTTCAATGTACCCGTAACTCTTCCAGAGTAACTGTTGACCTACCAACGTTACGGAATTACTTTAAGGGGGCCACGTAAACTTGAAGGAATAAATTGTGCGAGATTTTCAAAATTTACCATCCTCACCATGTATCGGGAGGTTCCGGTAATAGATTAAGGCTATCATGGATATGACGACCAGTTTATTCGTTCTTCCGACAAATACTGAAGGTAATTCATCATTCTACAGTAGTTAGAAGGCTTATTTTCCGTGAACTTTCCGCCTGTATGCGTTTCGCTCTCTTAACTAGACTAGAGAACATGATGGACAGTATGAGCTGGTGGGAACTAAGTGCGGTGAAGCTGTTCGCAATGAAAAATTCGAATTACCACCCTTTACATTATCCCAACTGACAAGACCCTTTAATTTTACAAACAGTTGTTTGAAAATGCTTTAATTAAGCCTACCTACGGACTCCGGTATAGTAAACAACAGCCAATAGGCAGTTGAAGTCATTGCTGATAAGCCAGAAAAAGCACTCTTAAAAATTTAACTGAAGCACCTATGCAGCACTCACATAGACTTCCACGCCTTCACTCATATAACCTTCACTGCTATACTACTGTTCCAGCTAAACTCAAGAAATTAGACTCTAACAAGTCTCTGGATACGGACAACATACGAACGTAACCGTTAAGCGCTGTGCAAATAGTCCAGTTCCAGTTATTAGTGACTTTCTCCAAATGTCTTTAGACGGAAGTGAGCCACTTGCTGACTGGAAGCAATGTGAAATGCCATTCCACAAGGGTGGTGCCTGTAACACGGTATCCAGTTACGGACCCATTTTCATTCTACTTGACGACGCCAACTCCGCATGTACGAAGTAACCATTCTACAGCATTACAGTTTACGTTAAGGTAACTCGTGCACTATATATCTAGTAACCGTCGCGACAGACAGACCAAGTCATTTGATTCTAGAAATTGAATAGACATCACCATGTTGCACTTCTCGAAAGTCTCCAGTAAAGCAAAACACAGTATTATGCTTTCCAGACTACAATAGTGCGTCATGGAAGGGAGTTTTTGCCGCTGGTTAGAAGGGTGTCTCAATGGACGCTCCCACGCTATCCATGTTGATGACATACACTAGAAATTTCAAAGCGCCACTTGTACGATACCACAAGGATCCATACTAGGACCGTAACTATTCATTTTGTATGTTAATCACATATCGTCCCTTTTTTAACGGAACGTCGTGCTGTGGAGGGTCATTTGAGACTTCGCAGACAAGTCCGTCCCAAAATCAGATCTCGACACGCTTTGCAACTGGTGAAATATACATAAAATATTACTTAATACAGTAAGCTGTAAAGTCCTGAGGCTTCACCCCAGAAGTACGGCCTCCTACACCCATAAGGTAGTACGCCTTGTGTGTATCCGAACTAGAGAAAAAGATTTAGGGTCGACTGTCACGCAAGAGCTAAGTTTCTTCGTTGACTAAAGCCTTATTAAACATATAGCAACCTACGTTTACTGATTTGTCAACCCCGGTTATTTTACACTAGTACGCCCTTTGTTGGTGTTATACATTCAGACTCGTTTCTTTTGTCTCCGTTAAGGTTTTCTATTGGCTTAAGATGTTCAGCACCTGGCCATGAAACAAGTGAGAAGCCTCAAGTACCTGTGTTATGACAACAGACCTGAAGTTTGAATCTGTTTAGACTACAGTATCGATGAATGAGAAGATATAGCATGCTCGTCTACGAGCTATTGACTGACCCCAACCCCCCGTGCTCTTCTGTCCTTATTAGAGCTGAAGATACGACCTCGAGAGTAAAGAGCTTTTGCTTTCTGCGTCAGCGCGTCGACGTTATTCATTTGGCGTTTCAGTAGTCTCCTGCCGTAGTAGCTTGCCATGGGACGCCGTTTCAACTCCGATGAATGGCATGCACAAACTGCAATCAGATAATTATCTTCGGGTAACCTCAGTTATATCCAGCCCCGTTGTCTTCCTATCAGCTTTCGGAAGGAGTGATAACCAGTGAACAAAGTTGTCTAAACAAGTACGACTGGCACGTGTCTGCAGGTAGGTAGTTTTTGGCCAGTTTCTCTCTGTGTATTGCGCTGGATGTATATATGATCCCTTGAGGTAACCAATTGAATCCTTGCACCACGACCTTACCCTGTTACAAACAAACTTGCTTCAGCTAAATGCTTTCGCTACGTTTCTACCGTAGGTCTTCTTCAGCTCGAGACTTGATCCCTAGAAGAGATCCTTAATTCGTATCATCAAAAAGCGAGTTGTTAACAATTCGCAGATTTTTCTTAATCTGCAAACAATTTGTGAAACTTACGAAACATTAATGTTGTACGTCAATTAGCGTTTGTGGATACAGTCGTGAAGAGATTTCTATAGCATTCGAGTTCTAGCAGCGTACCTTATTTCGACTAATATTGTTGGACAAAACTGCCTCCTCTTTACGTGACTGTCGCAGTAGCGTGAGGCAGTCGTTTCGTGGGACCGTGTGGAGCACAGCACAAGCAACAGCACCTCCCATTTCAAAGGCGGTGAGAGACAAAATCGATTGGGATCGGGTTGAATGCACGTATCCACGAACAGTAGTCTGGAGCTAGAGAGAGAACAGTGGGAATAAAGACAAAATCATCAACGAAGTGAACATAACCAGTCAGGTAGAATGATTACTACCCGACTGAATAGAACAAAACGAATAAGAAGTCGTAACTTCAGGCGGAAGAATCTGTGGAATGATAAACTTAGTTCTGTCTTCCTTGAATGGTTAATCTGCTATCGGTCACTCAACTATTGCACCACTGTACCAATATGTGTGGAATTTTATGTCCTCCGAATTAAATTCCCTGTGAAACTAACCGAGGGTGAAGCCAAGTACTCTGTACATTTGCGCTCGAGACTCAAAACTAAACGTCTGATTGTGTGGTTGACATAACTGGTTCTCTAGTAACGTGAAGCAGCATATACACGAATGGAGTGCAGATAAACACTCACTATTATCAGACTGGACTGCGTATCCAGTGGAAGTTACTCTCTGACTGTGGCTTCAATGCAAAGTTTTCCAGGCCGCACTTGAAATTAATTTACGATACACCCGATTGCATTACTTAAAGTTTGACAAAAGATTTTGGAATCGTTACTTGATATAGAAAAATTCGAGACAGAAGTTACCACGTCTGCTATTCCGGATCATTCTTCAACTGGAAATGTAGTCACCAGTGCTTTGATTCAAAGGACAGAAGTGATAGAATAAGCAAGCGGATAAGAGGAAAGTATGGGAGATCGGCTAGAGTCGAGTTATGGAATGATAATTGTCATGGCATTCGTAATGTCAGAACGAGCAAGGCATATTCAAACGCCAAGATTACATAGTCTGACGTATGGGACTTTATCAAACTTTGATCGACGGTTATCCACTCAACTGGGGACTGTTTTCCCTTTGTTAGGGAGATTGTCAATTTTCCGCCACAAATCTCACGTCGACAAACTGCGAAACCATCACAGCGTATTCAGTGTGGCAGATGAATGGTTGTCACTCTCAGTACATGCCCCACCTTCCTAAATTTATGAACCGTTAATGAATCAGTGGAGGAGTTTGCCTGATTCTGAAAGATGAATACTTCCTTCCCAAACTCATTGACTCAATGTGGTATAAACTCTAAAATATTAATCCATCTAAGCCACGGTCTGTCCCTCAACTAGACGGTCACCTGTTTTCTTTATATTTATCATCAGTCTATGACTTCGGTCTCCAAGCAGTTCAAGCTCAACTGAAAATTCACTGACAACTGTTGTCAGGTGCGCCTCACAAGCTCAACTTCCTTAGGCACCACCTCAAAAGACTCATTGATTGATCGCTTGCTGATCGTTAAAATGTCAACAGTCTGTGTTTAGGGTGGATTATCACCGTTCAAAGTTGGCGACTAATTCGTTACAATTGGGATGTTTGCAACCCTATTTGGAGACTGCTATGATCATCCTCACGAAGTCTGAAACCGCGATCAAAACAAATGTGCTAACAGCCTGTGCTTTTTCAACGTGTTTCATAACAAAATTCCAAA
>LOND01005792.1:2819-16992 GCA_014220965.1 Paragonimus kellicotti
AATGGAAATATACGACCACACAATGTTGGCATTGCATTTCAACAAGAACACTAACACATTTGATGATGAAACATGTATGACAACGTTTCCAGCTTCCTTGTCTATACGATATTTGTACTGTTTCTTCTTGTGTGGAATATTTCAGATAGATACTGGTCAACGAATTGCTCGCCCAATATTATATACTTCATTAAATAAACGCAAAAAAAATATTAATATCTCGTTATGTTTTTGTCAAGAAAATGTTACATTACATTATTTATCATATTACATGTGACCACTCCACATTTCTCCATTTAACACGTAAGATTGTGTTCTTTTTCTCACTCTTGAAAACATCTGTTATGCGAGGAAAATTTCCGCGATGAATGGACGTTAGAAACCCCATATTGACCGAGCAGTTCGCGAGATTTTCAACTTTTTGACGTTTTCGGAACAATCGAAGAAGTCCTGCGCTGGAGTTTGCTCAATTCTTCGCCGGATTTCTGGAACTTCCCGTCCTCCCTTGTCCCAAGCCGAATTATTTCAACATTTTCCGACGCTAATTACGTCAAATAACGGCGGAATCCTTCGAAGATGCATTTGCACTGTAACATGCAAGCCGGCCGCTTCTACTTCTGATTGTCCGTCGCACTTACGGACCGATTTTGGGGCAACGTGGAGACACCGGGGGACAGCGTTCTTCCGAAGGAGGGGTTCCAACAACAATCCTGTAAAAGGAAACAATACAGACAAGCATGAGCCAAAGGCCCAGTAAGCCATGCACACGACTTACACAAACGGAAACTAAAACGGCGTCAACAACACAGCAGCACGCCTCGTCACACAATTCAAATTCAACCTGTGCGCGCTTGCTGGTTTCGACCGCACGTTACAGCACGCATTTCCTGGCGTGACCTTGAAATATTTGAAACATTGCTCCTACATATCCTTGTCAAAGTTACATTGATGAAATATCTCATCTTTTGGACTTTATCTGTGAAACAAATTTACTCCACTCATATATATTCGTAGCTACTGGAAGCTGTGCTAGTACAATTTAGGGATTAATTAGGGATGAATTACGGCAGTTTCGGGATGAAATACGCTCGGCACTTTGATTGGTGTGAGATTTAGGGATGAATTACATCAATCTTCTTATGAAGTACTTCCACTTTTTATGACCAGTGTCAAATCAGTATGAGGGAACCTGGGTTAAATGCTCTGGGACTGATATCGTCACTATAACTTATCTACATAAATGTGGTTGCATGAAAATATCGAAGGATATTCCTTACAGATGAGAAAACATTCACTGTACACGTAGCTGCTTTGTGTTCAGCCAAACTGCAATGCATGATGCGTTTAGTTTCAACACATTCGAATGAGATCCTGCTTTCCGCGTGCGGTTTCCTCACTAGTCAGTCGTTCCACCATTTATCGTCGCGTTCGCCGTGCTATGGAACATTTCCATGCCAGCATTTCCACCGCTGGACAGGAGTTTGCTGAGAGCCATGCACCCACTTTGATAGAAGGTGTTTGTAAATGCTTCCTTTATATAACCGTCAATGTTAGATGTTCCAGAACAGGCAGAAATCAGTCTGGTTTGTTGCAGCAAACCCCCGATGGTGAGGATGCCGAGTCTGTGTTGTCAAACAACCTTATCGACCGGCTTCGAGATTGGGTTGTTTCAAGTAATACTCCCAGAGTTCACGTCAGTCGGCTGCTACAAATTCTGGGAGAACGACTACCTGAACTGCCGTCGGATGCAAGAACACTCATGGAAACTCCGCGGACGTCGTTGATACGTGATGTGTATCCGGGTGAATATGCACATTTCGGATTGGTTAGTGGCATTACACAGTTGTTTAATGCGTACTGAAAACTTGTTTTTTTCAGGAAGTGGAATTTGCACAAGTTCAATGGGATTTCTGACTTATTTCGGATGCAATCATGGATGAATCTATCATTTTCTGAAACAACTGTGAGTTCTCTACCAGATTGTCCAAATGAACTATTGATGTATCTTGCTTATTAGCTGAGATATTCCACTTCTAATGTGTACTAAAACTTGTTTTTCCAGGAAGTAATGATGAAAGAAACCACTGCAATGGTCAGCAGAACATACGGTGGACCTGGACGTGTGGAGGAGAAAGCTTACGTTGTTTACTCGTTGTACAAAATATATTTTCCCTGTTCCGTAAATTATCCTTTTTGCGTTCGTTGGGGTGCAGCGATGACGCGCGTGTATTCTCCCTTCAGCGCGGTTTGCGCGGAGACTAAGAAGGTCGTATCGTGTTGTTTAGATACATAAGGGAGGTGGGAAACCATTGAATTTGTTGTAAAATGTCGCTTTAGCGAATGCTCGAATCGTACGAATGCAGTTAATAACCGGCTGGCAAATTTTTGCCGTGGCCGACTGCGAGTCTGGCCAGGCCGGAGTCGGACCGACTCCGGTATGTGGTGCAGGCCAACTCCGATCCGACTCGTGGCCAGACACGGAACGACTCCGGGCCAACTCCGTTTTGTTTGCTGGGAAGCTTTGGCATATTTTAGGTGTAGGACGTCGTCGCCACTGAGATGAACCTGATTATTAATGGTTTGTCACTGACTAAATGGGGAATGTACACCTTGTGGTCCTGTCTTATGCCGTCTATGCGAGCCACTTGTGTTCTCAGCCATTCATTGTTGACATCTGCGGTGGAAACAGCAAACCGGAGGATGTTAGCTTTTATTTTTTCGACGTCGTTAATGAATTGCGTGGTGTGTAATCAACCGGTACACAATCTACGGTGGCCACCGTGAGCGTTCGTCTGAAGGCTGTCATCTGTGATACACCCGCTCGTGCGTTTGTTAAACGAATACGTAGCCACGGTGCTTATTATGGGTGTGATAAATGTGACCAAAAAGGACTGTACTTCAGTCGCAAGGTAACGTATACTCTAAACGGCGCCTCCGCAAGAACCGATGCCATTTTCCGCGCCTCAAGTCCAATGATCGCCTCTCCGTTTGCTTCCCTCCCCATTGATATGATATGCTGCTTTCCAATAGACTACATGCATTCTGTGTGCTTGGGCGTGGTCCGTCGGTTGATCAGCAACTGGACCTCGGGGTCTCTTTCACTGAACGCTCGCATCAGTTCCCAAGCGATCAACCGTTATAACGGCCTCCCTGTACGGCAGCGACATAGGGCAACCCAAGTATGTGACGTTTGCTGTGCGTACGTGTCGAGTTGATAAGAACCGATCTACTCAACCTGTTCTGACTGTTTGAAATCCGAAACCGTCACCTGAAACGTTTTGCCTGACGACATCTCCCAACTCTCCTACACTGCCATTGTTTCCAGATGTTATTTTCTCACCCACACCAGTTGTTTGTTATATATCCCCCCCCCCAGAATAATGTCCCTGGTTGTACGTCCCACTGAAATGTCTCCATCTGCAACATCCTCACAAATGGGACACATTTCCACCCCTATGTCTCCTTCCCAATTATCCGCCGCTTCACTACCTTTCTCACTGGCCGTCTCAACTGTTCTCTGCCCAGTGTCCGCCTCCAGCTCGTCTGTGGATTCCACGACTGTCCCTGTTCCTAGGGAATTTTTGAACACGCTGTTGAGGCAACAAAACAACATGCTGTTGACCCTAAATCATGTGGTCAAAGAGTTAGCGTTCATAAAAGAACGTCAAGACAGCTGTCGGATGGTTGCAGGATCCTCCGCTGGACAAGATGAGCGTGATTTAGGCGTCCACCTGTGGTCCGTCCAGACTGTTGCGCGATTCAAGGACCTGGAGTCCGACTTAAAAAAGCAGTCATCACAGGAAAGTTGTGGTAGGTTCATTTTAAACTACAACTACTGTTTTAGATGGATCACCTGCATGGTTTGAGTGCCCCCTCCGCACGACAACTTGTTCGTCGGTGTATGAGGGAAGCCATAAGCACCGAATTGGCACTGCATATGACTTATGCAGGTGGAAAGAGAAAAATAGCGTTTAAGGGTTGTACATTGCGACACATCATCGAGAGTGATTTTAAAGATTTGGGAAGTTCTAGCTGAACGCAGAAGTTCTACTATCAAAACCTCTCTACGCAGGACACCAGGAGAGAAGACATATGCACCTGGATGAAAATATGGTTTTACAACGCACGAGACAGAGGAGGAATAGGAAGAATAAGAAGAGAGAAAAAACAGGTAAAACAATCATGTTATCATATAACCATGTTGATATCTGTTGAAGTGAAATGAATCACTTGCATTGATCACTTATGGACAGCACCGTTCCATTCTGTCTCTCGCTTATGCGTGTCAAATGTAGATAGCCCAGGCTAACTATACAGGTCCATTACGGATCATAGATGTGAAGTCACATTATCTTTTGTCCTCAGCATTTTCTGCAACCTGATAGATAGCTATTAACTGCTTTTACGGGCTTTGTAAGTTAAACAACTACAACTACACCTGCTTTCAACATGCAGCTAGACATTCATTACTTGAGATAAATACAGTGACCCAAGATCAATAAAGCACGGCCGTAAAGTGGACGAACTGAATGAGATAAGGCATCAGACCACGGCAAAAGACGCAGTGACGTTGAGTAAAATACCGGAGTGAAATTCTAGTCGTAGGTTTAAAAGGGTGTTTGCGTTCTTATGCCTGTTAAAACAAAGGACGGACGCACTCCGAAAGCGCACTATTTCAGCATGCTCATGGTATAGTCACGGGGGTGAATCAGGTGAATCATGACCGCAAGCCAAGACTGACGACGGGCATTGTACCCGACTCATGAATGTTGCAAATGTCTTTTGTTTCGTGCTAACAATTGTACGATTAGACCACGCTTCATGATCAACTTGACCAACAATTCAGCGCGAGCGAAGGTTAGCCATACTGCCCACGGTGTTCACGTGCAAATATTGTGATGCAACAGGGGCGGTAGTTCATTGGTCTGCCCACTGTCAACTCACGGTCAGCACTAGCAGCAAACAGTCATCAATCGTGTGATAGTTTATGCAGCAACCACACATAAGTAACAGGAGTGCCGGTCGTTGTCAGGGGGTGGGTGGACACCATGATAGTGAATAGCTAGTTACACACTAATCTAGCTGTTTATGATGGTGTGTAAGTAACAGTCAGTGCAATTTTGACACCTGGTCGTCAAGTACATATTGCTAATCTTCACTCCATGCCGTGTAATCTGCCAAACAAAACTGAAAATCACTAACTTCTGACAATAGACCGACAGCTACCTACGGTGAAAATAAGTTCCAAATAGCTTCGATGGGTGATGGTGTGACAAAAGTCTATTTCCGGTTATTTCTCATCAAGCCGGTTACGTTCTGATGCGCAACACCACAGCTCTCAAGCAAACGAAAACAAGACTAACGCGGCACAACATCACATCAAACAATTAGATATCCAAACTGACCTCCGGGTTGTCCAGCGGTGTTGGACAACAGTGACGAGGCAGTGACTGGACTTGTGACTAACAGAGTAAATAAAGCAGTCGAAAACACCGTGACGCAACGGCGCAACCGGTCACACCGTCAGGATAAATGTGTTCGGAAAATATGCTAATCACGAACCACCCCAGTTACTTAATTCAGGCCTAACTGCCGTTTCTCCTCAAACTGCTTGACGTCATCATGTGACAGTTTGATATTCATTTTGCTTGCCTGACAGCCATCATCAGCTAAATCGTTAGGTAATTTGCCCGACAATGAATAACCGAAAAAATAACCGCTGACCAATTTACATTTCACTGTTAATCTAAGCTTGTTCACTAATACTGGGACATCTCTACTTCCCGCGGAATCGTTTCACTTATCTGGGTCAGAGTGGATAATTGAAGACGGTAGACACTGATTACCAACTACAGCGGTGTTATACACCAAAGGGGCCGATCTATATCAACCAAGACAATTGACAGGAAGTCCGGATGTATTGGCACGTCTTTTTCAGTGGATACAACCAGACCACTGGAAATAGTAGACACGAATTCAAACTTGAGTGTGCGAACTAGTGTATCAACCATTAACAGTTGACCGCCGTTATAAGTTTCATACTTTTTGACGGTAGAGTGAGGTTAACTGCGTTACCGAGAGAAGCAAACTGAAGGTGGGTAGAACGAAATCGAATGGATGGCTGAGATGGCTAGGTCGTATCCACTTGAAGCATCAAGGTGAGTTGCCTAACACGAACTTGCAACAGTACAACAGTGGAAGGAAGAACCCACTGACGGATGATAATTATGGAAAAACAACGGGTCCAAGCAGTACGAGAAAAGGAAAACGACCACAGGTCGAATCGCAGGTAGATGGCGTTTATTGTGTGGTTGGCGCTGCCGTTGGGGCTCCGCTTGTCGCGCCGTTTAATTACTTTAGAGAGCCCTCTCGAAATTAGTGCAGTTGTGTTAGTCAGTATATATGGCACTATGGTATGCTTCCGTCCCCAACAAAGGCGTGTTCAGCACCACTAATTAGAAGATGAAAACCGCGAGGTGATCGCATTTCTTGCACTGTCAACCAAAGACACGCATTTCGTAACGTAAAACAGGGTGAAGAAGTCATATCAAGCCCGAACAAAACTAGGGTCATAAAGCAGGTGGGAAAAGTCAGTTGAACCTGGTGTAACTTCAGTGTGCTTGCAGTTTGCTTTTGATCACATAGGATTGATTTCACCCGCGGGATCAGCGGGGCTCAGAATGGCTGTAATGGATACAGACTTTGATTACGTAATGGAATTGTGAAGCAGCGGGAAAGATCTACACAGTGTTTTCTCTCTCGATTGAGTGATGAGTGATGGATAATGCGGACAATCGACCGCACGTACCGCGGTAAGGGTGTTGTTCGCGCCTAGATACTATAGTTAGTACGGATAAGAATAACATCGTCGTGCCAAAAATGCTGTCGGATACCTGATTCTGTTGTTCGTTCGCCTGCATATTCAAACTCTAAATTTACCTCTTCGACGACATTCGAAGCCTTACCGCTTGAAACAATTAGTCTGTGTTCGGATGATCCTAACGAATAACTACAATACGTCATCGATCATTCTGAAGTCCATCCGATGCGACCATAGGCAGCCTTCCTCGGAGGATTTTTTTCAATTTCGTGGCCAGTTGGTTTGGGGGTTCCATCAAGTTGTCGCCGGTAGATATTGGAAGCGAATGAATCACGGAGCTGACTTTGTGCCGACGTAGCTCTAGCTGAGGATATAAACAACACTGCAGTGAGAGTTTTTGTAGAGAGACAAGACAGAGCGTCGGCATTCGTACGATGTTTGCCCGGAGGGTGGATACACTCAGAGATGTAATCCAGCAAACGCTCCAGCCACCGCGCTACCTGGCCCTCCGATTCCTGGAAGTTGCGAAGCCACGTAGTGTTTGGTGATCGGTCCAAGCCTCAAAAGGTCGCTGAGTAAGTACAGTCGAGAGCGGTTGAGGGGATACACTGAGGTTAATATCGCGCGGCGCATAGTGCGGTGGTGCCCCTCGTGCCCGTCGGGCGGATGCCTCGCATACGCGATCACTACTCCAGTGTTAACCGATTTTTGGGAAAGTAAATCACCCGTAACACGTTTGCAAAGCGAATCACTTGCCGGAGTACCGTGGAATTCATTTAAAATAACGGACCGGCTCAAATTCTAGTTTTTCCATAAGTTGAGAGGCTTGACGGGCAGCAAAGTCTGTAACCAGCAACCACAAATGAATACTCTCCGCCCATTTATTTGGCGAAACACAGGATTACCTTGACAAAACGGAACACAGAAAGCGCTTAGTTCTTTAACCCCCGTGTGAACTGCTGCTCCATAATCCAGGCGTGAAGATAGGATATTACGACGATCGGTCCATCGTGAAGCAACATGTGTGGAGTAATTTACTCAGCGCTCCAATTTTGCCGCAAACGTATACAAGCGTGGTTCGGCCAAGACACCATTTCATAAAGTCACGCGTACTTGTACCTCTGCTAAGCTGCAGATAGAACAGTGAATGCTTAGAAAGGCGTTACTGGTAAATGGATATCGCGAAAACCTCAGAGAAACTCACAGAATCACGAACAAGTGCAAAGAGCTGAAAAACTGATGTATATCCATATTTTTGCAAATCAAGGGAGATCACCTGGCAGACATCAGGCAGAAATTGAAGTTCGCTCTTTCCCATACGTATGTGATTGCCCAGTTAAGCTTGGTTCAGACTGCTACAGGACCAGTTCCACATAATCTCGGGCGCAATTTTTCTAACTGTCTCCTATGCTGTCTACCAGTCCAATTGCAGTCGCAGTGACTTCCACACAGAAAAAAAACAGATTAACAACTATCTGAGCAAGTGGGTGAACACATCCCGAAATGGTTGAAACGATTGATGATACAACAACTTCAAACCGACGAATCCGACGCTCGAAATCTCGCATCATCGATTGCTAAGCTCCTCACGTCAACAGGTCACCAGAGTGCAACTGATGAGAGTAAAATAAGTGTCAACGTATCCCAACATGTGTTCTTTTTGCAGTGATAAGTTTTTAAATGGAATCAAGTGTTCCAAGCTTATGTATGAATTATGCCTTACTCCTAACTGCACCTTAATGAACTGTAGGTCTAGAAACAGATGCGGATCGGGTAGTTGTAAATTTAAACATCACCCAATTTTGCAACGTGAAAAGGCAGCAACCTCAAACGTGGAACGGACAGCAATGAATGTTACGACTGCGTTCAACAACCGAGTAGCTCTGGGAGTAAAACCACTGAGGTTGCGTAGCCCTGAGTAGATAAAAGAAACCCACACGCTATCAGAGCCCGGGTCTGAATCAACTCCTACCTATGAGTAGCTGTGGGAGCCAATGGAAACAAAAGAATTCCAGTTAGTTTCAGCCTCGACATATATTGGGTTTAATCCGTTAAATGGTGGGAAACATACAGAAAGCAGCCAGGCCATGTCGGTGAAGAAGATAACGTAAGTGCAAGGATTAGTGACATCTTCAGAATGGCCCGCGATGTAGAACCACTTGATATACCTGGTGATAAAATCGGAGACCTTGTAGGAACAAACATGCCACTATAGTCAGGAGAAGACAAGGTGCTACACTATTCACACCATCACTGTTCAGTAGGGGGCCAGAGCATAGATTTTGACATTGCAGTAGCCACAGAAAATACAGGAAGAAACATCGGAGTGCAGCATCACATGAAATGGTTCTTGGTACGTAAAGGAACTGAGCATTGGCGTCTGTGGCAACCGTGACGTTCTGGGCCCAGTACCGTACGCAGATGAGTGTTTTTGTTTGTTGTCACTCAACAACGTGTTTCTTCCCCCAATGAATAACCTTTGTGCCATCCGTGTTCTTGACTCACAACACCAGATGCTCACTGGACCCCTGAACAACAACGTGGAAACCTGATGGGGTTGTTCGCAGCACACACTGTTGGTTGAATTTTACGGGGTCACTTTACTAGAGAAGAACTGTAAAAGTAATGTATTAACGTTATATGCGGAACAGCCAACAGAAATTCTGCCTTTCTTTAAAGTATGCACGAATTGGCATTTACAGAACCAAACAGTCGTCGTCTCGCAATGGTCGTTAAGGAGAAACAAGCGCTAGAACAGATGATATCACCTATTGCGAAACGTGACCTTCATTATCAGATTAGTTTGTCGTGGAGGTACGGTTGCCCGACATTGACCAGTAACTATACAGCCGCCTACCGGAGGTCGTTGTTATTTCAGATAAAGTTTATGAAAGGGCCAGCAATCCATCAGCTGTGTGGCACAGTTGCAGGGGATTGTCTGTTGAGAGGGTTTACCTAACCCGTTAAACTCGAGAAGTTTAATGTTGTGAATGATGTAATGAATGAACTGCAATAAAACTGACCACAAAATAACGAGTGAAGTCGAGTAGTAGACTCACCCAGCATGAACAATGGTCGTGAAATACACAATGATATTGGGGAGTATTCGGAGTGTCCCAAGCGTAGTTGATGATGCGAAGCGCTGGAGCTGAAATTTAATCCAACAATGGAATGTTTTAGCTGGCTGCCAATCACCGACCGTTGGAAGAAGAACTAACATGTGCGCGTAGCAGGGTTTTATTCAAAAGTGCTTCCGTCTATTTATTATCAGGTCGTACGAAAATGTACAGTGCCGTCTGATGCAGCAGTTACGCGAATTTAGCAGGGTGAATTATAAAACAGCGAAAACAACACAATGGTTTCTGGCATATCTCCCATCAACCCTTTACAAGTCCGAACAAGCTAGGAAAGACGCAGGTGGTGTGCGACTGTACTAGTATCTCTCCGAGCACACTTCTCAGTCAAAAATTGTTGGAGGAACCCGATCTTGCCAACATTTTGATCGATGTTCTGATGAGATTCAGAATGGGACGTATTGCGTTGGTAGTTGTTTTCGAACCTATGTTCCACCAAGTCAAGATCCTTACGAAGAACAGGAATTATTTGCGATTTTTGTGGTGGCCTAATGGACAGTTTCATCCAGAACTGGCTGCATTTAGCATAACATTCAACTCATTTGGGCGATATTTTTCCCAAGCTGTACCAGTTTCGCACTCATCCGGAAAATAGATGGCACTAATGAATTTCCCCACTCAACATCGGTTATGAAGGAGAGTTTCTACGTTGATGACAACATGTTCAGCTGCGGTTCGGTGGAATAAGTTCAAAGTATAGCCTTCAGTTTATAGCGGTAGCTTCCAAGGGAAGGTTTAATTTGGCTAAGTGGATAATCAACGGCAACTGATCACTGACTGCTTAGCCGACCGACCTAGTTTGTGGGGAGTACGTGCGTCGTAATCCGCAATGCAGTTATGTGTATCCAACTCTTGGTGTAATGTGAAACGTCTACAGCGATTACATTGCAATTCATCCAACGAAGATCGACACTAAATCCACTCGGAGAGTTCTACTGTCCTTTGTGGCCTCCAGTTATGATCTTGAGGGTCTTGCTGTCCCGAAACTGCTTCCGACTTAACTACCCTTACAGTCGTTTGTCAGAGAAAATACGGACTGAGATGAGATTGTAGACGGGGAGGAAATGAGCGGATGGCGCGGTTTTTTCATCGGCATTCACTTGTTTGAACGAGTGTGAATTCCACATCACTTACACCAAATACATTCACCGCTATGGATGTGAGACTGCAATCCTTCTCAAACGTGCCAGGACTGGATTATGGAACAGTAGTTTACGCGAGGGTGGAAAACGGTGGTACGTATTTCGTGTGTTCTATCTTGCTAGATGAAACTTGTTTATCTCCAATCAGATCGATTACGGTTCCTTGTTTGGAATTAAAGGCTGCACCTCTCAATGATATTTTACCCACTCAAGGTATGGAAGAGCTTGAGCCGAAATCTAGTCCGACATTCTGAGTGGATTCGATTATGGTCTTGCAGGTGATCCGTTCTACAACCAAGCGGTTTACCACATTCACAGCAAATCGACTATCAGCAATACATCAGTGTTCATCTCCGGCTCAGTGGAGATATGTTGAGACATCGGAAAATCATTCGGATTTAGCGCCAATAGGAGTATGCGCATGCGATGAACGCAAGTGCAAGCGACTATTTTTGAAGCGATCAGAATCACAGTGACCATCTTTACGAAAGGCATCAGGTAACTTTCGGAAAGAACTACTGAATAAGGATGTCATTTCGGTTACCCGTCACACAATGTCAAGTTGGTAGTTCAGATGTTATCTATCACCATTACAAAATGAGTAGAAGTGGCCCAAAGGAAAACGAGACCTGAAGATAGAGGACCTAGTTCCGGTCACCGATACTCGAACATCAAGAGGGCTGAGGTCAAAGGGGACTATAGAGGAAACGAAAACAGAACGCGACGGATTTGCCAGAGTAGTGCTTAGACGAATGAACAGCTAAAGATTCAGAAGATACGTTGGGCAGATTTGTCTGTTAGGAGAAACCCTGGACGAAGAGAATGTTGAAGAGCTTGACAGCAGTACTGCAACTGTTGGGAGGGTGGATTCTAATTTCACATCTTTTACTCTACAATAGTATATCTCCGAAGTTAGCGTGACTCATTACTTTGCATTATCCGTACTTATTCATTACCGTTTGGTATACTTACGTTTATTTGATTTCCATGAATTCTAAATTGGCCGCAAACAACTGAACCGTAGCCGATTTGACTACCAATATCAACTTTGCTGTCGCAGTATACCATATTTATGTAGGTCACAGTAACGCTTTACATGTCTCATGACCGGAATTAACCAGACAGTTTGTAACAATATGAAAATTGCTGCATATGCATTTTAAACTTTCTGCTGATATTCATTTCTTTATCGTTTCATCTCAGGTGTTCCGTCTACACGTGTTCAATACCACACGAACGGGCACAGAACAATGACACTTCCCCTTGATTGAGTTGTTTGAATGATCTTAAACACTCTGGTGAAGTGTCACACACGTGTCTGTGATTTGACGTTGTACGGACCACCGCCTCTCCGAAATATACATAAAGGCTTCTGTCAACAGCCAGGTGATATCGTCGATGGATCATGTTGACCAACGTACTGGGACGATGAGGTCAGGCGACCTGACCTGAAATGCGCGTACACTTCTGTGTCAGCTAATCTGGCTGTGATTACGGTGGTGAGTTTATACCGTTCACCAACCCGACTAGGTAGGGAAGCCTGTTTTTGGGGGGCGAACACCGGATTTTTAATCCTTATCCGCACCTAGAGTGACGATCTGTGGAATCTGGCTGTGATCACCCCCGACATCGACAACACTCGCGCCTTGACAGCTCGTGTTTGAACCTGGAATTCGTGTTTTGATTCCCTGGGTGGATCAGATGCGATACGATAGCATCACACTATCAAGAAGACATTTCGAAAGTTGCTCGAGGTTCCTGTCCAACAGTCACCATTTGTTTACTCCGTCACAACGAGACTGGACCTTGACGTGGTGTGACGGCTTGCGCATCTCGATGACCTATTGGGCTAAACTGGACGGTGTGATCACCACACCGATAGAGTCATTCACGCCAGATAAGCCCAATGGATAAAGAAAGCGGTACACGTAAGCAAAATGTTTGAGTTTGTCAATTAAACGATCAAAGCTGGATTCTAGGGACGTGCGTGACATGTCTAGATGGTTGATGTTTTTTCCTCAGTGAAAGAAGAAACCATACAGATATTGAAATTCGACACTGAAGACAAAAAGGATTAAAATACAGTATGAGTATTAATCGATCTCTGTATAGAAGATTACCACTAACTTCTGCTTCTGCATACATAAAGGTGGTTTCATTGGTCTCAGCAAAACCTGGAGCACTTTTGTTTATAACCGGACGAACAACACAGAAAGCCTTCGAGGGATCTACTGTGTAGCCAGACACGAGGAGGTGTTGCGTTATGACAGTCTTAAACGTTCCAGTGTTGGTATTCCAGAACCATTTCATGATGTGCTCCAAAATTCAGGTGTATGGTGCCCTCAATGTTTGGCCCACATACTGCAATCCGCATGTATAGGTAAATTCATGAGCTTAAATTTGGCAAGTTTTTGTTACCGGACCTTTCCTCAGAATTGGAAATGTGCGCGTTGCTGAGTGCAGCACGGTGAGCTTAGCTGACCTATATGTGTGACTCAGTGTTTACTTCATTCTTATTCACCACCCTTGAAGGGTAATGCTATGTACACCGACTGGTCGGGCGTCGAGTGGTTTCGAATACTTTTCGATGCAACGCGCAAAATTAACCATTTCGAATGAGAATCTGCCTGATGAAACTGAACTCTTCGAGCATATTTTCATCCGAACAAATCTCGAGAACTCTGTGGCGAAATGTTCGTACAAGTTCACGTTTGTGCCTAATTAGTGAAAAACTCTCAAAGTGCAATATTTGACCAGTCCATGTTTTTTCCCTTGGATGCCTCTACGAAGACAGGCATCTTTATACTTGGTAAGCCGGACGTTTACAAATGGCAAATGGTTCTCCTCCATAATTTCAATGGTTTACTTGGTACGTGAATGCATACCGTTGAAGTGTTTGTGTGTGTGTCTGTGCATAGATTCAGTCTGACTGTTCAGTTCGCAAGTTACACATACATCCTCCACGTATCCCTTTTACAAATGCGTTAAGTTTATGACAGTGCGCTTTTCAAGAGAATCCATAAATATATCAGCCAGTACGGGCCCATGTGTACCACCCATGTCGGTGCCATCCACCT
>LOND01005792.1:20651-34317 GCA_014220965.1 Paragonimus kellicotti
CCTGACCTATAGGGCTAAACTGAATGGTGTGGTCACCACACGGATAGAGTCACTCATACCAGGCAGGCCAATGGGTAGAGGTCTGACAAACCAGTCTCCTGGTCCTCCAGGTTGGGGGTTGGAAGAAGGTTGGCATCTTTTTCCGGAAAAAGTACCAGTTCTGGTACATTGCCACCCAACCGCTGCCTTGCGGTACAGGCTTTTGAGCCAAAGGCTTTGGTTGAGAACCCTAATCGTTCTCCTGTCTAGGTCTGGGCGTCCTGGCAGTATCTCAGCCCACACACAACCATGAATATTCACAACAACAATAAATCCATACTGCATCGGCCGTCTCGCAGTATAAACCGGGTCGCCCTATCTGCTGCATACAGCAGGGTGGATAGGCGAAATCATGCTACTGCTGACCCCCCACTGTCCTATCAAATTTAGCTCTCAGGCCCCTCCCGACCTCCATTTCTGATAATTACTCTACAGGTCCCACAACAGATGTAGCTAACTGTAGTAACACTGAGCCGGTAAGTTCCGTCTCTTGCCTTTCAGCTTCAGGCCTCCCTCGTCCCTTGCTTAGACCTAGAACGCGAATTAATATAGGTGCCTTCAACGTTCGCACGCTAAAACAGATAGGTCAGCAAGCGGCTCTCGCACGAACGCTAGACTCGTTGCACGTTGATGTCTGCTGTATCTCGGAGACTAGAATCCATGACAGTAGTCAACGTATGAAACTAACAGCACCTGCATTGTCTACCCGGATACTGGTTATACACTTCGGGTGACTCCACAGCCGCTGTTACAGGTCAGGCTGGGGTAGGTATAGTTCTCAGCACGACGGCCGCAGCCGCATTAGTAGATTGGATTCCTGTTAACAGTAGACTTTGTGCCGTCCGCTTGGCAGGTTCTGTTAAAACCAGCTCTAGACGCAAAACTTTCAGAAATTTATTCATTGTGTCTGCTTATGCTCCTACTGACTGTAGTGACATCGGCGTCAAGGACGCATTTTACTCGGATCTGGCCACTCTCCTTCGGTCGACACGTGGCTCTGATATAGTCGTTTTGGCCGGAGATATGAATGCCCAGGTCGGTCGCCTTGGTGAAGCCGAATCTCGTTTAGGTGGTAGGTTTGGGATAGCATCACATCGATCAGATAATGGTGGGCGATTGTTGCAGCTATGCGCTGAGCATAATCTATTTTTAGCCAGTACTGGTCTAAAAATATATCAGCCAGTACGGGCCCATGTGTACCACCCATGTCGGTGCCATCCACCTGGCGATAGGACTGTTCTTTGGACAAAAATTGTATGACTTTAATGCACAGAATAAGAATCGTGCATAACTGAAAAAGAAGCGGATCAAGTTTGATATGGTGTCCCACCACACAATCTTGAAGGGCATCAATCGCTTTTGTGAGAGGTACATTGGTAACCGACGGTTGCAGATCAAAGGATGCTGTCTTCACCCTTGGGACATTTAAATTGTGCATGTCTTCAACAAACTCAAAAGTATCCTTCAAGCTGTTGGGCACTGACAGGCTCCAGAATTTGCGCTAACTATTTCGCTAGGCTGTGGTAAAGTGAGTTTGTCGTCGATAAAATGGGTTGTAATGGGACTCTGGATTTATGTATCTTTGGGAAACCATACACGCATGTTGTCTGTCCATTTGGTTGCTAATCCTTGGTACATCTGCTAATCAATCAAGCCACCCGTTTTTATATCCTTCAGTTAATACAACCCTACAATCTCTTTCTATCGATTGTAATGCCTCCTTTCGATCCTCATTCAAACAAAATTTACCACTTGTCGGATAATATCGAAGTCATCTCAGTTTTACATTCGAGAGTTTATTATGACTTTGAACAAAAATGGGCTTACAACTAATGCATCGTGCAAGTTTTTAGGATGCAGTTAACCGGGTTGGATGACTCTTATTATCGCAGTCAAATTTTCCCGCGTAAAATTCACAGACTGATCTAAAGCACATAGGATCAAAAATACTTCCTATCTAAAATTCTTGGACCAACCTGGAAAATTGCATGAGGAGTTTGAATGCTCGAACACCCAGACTACCCTTAACATTCATTCGGCCTATCATGCAGACATAAAATGACTCGCCACGCACGCAGTCGCGTTTCACCACACCGGCGCAATTCACGTATAGCAGAGTGACAGCACGTCTACGTTTCAGTGTATTTCCATTTGTGTGCAGGAGCGATGACAACAAAACGTCACGAATTTCGCCAGACCGTCAGTGTGTGGCCTGCAGGAGAGTCAGAGTTGGATAAATAACCATTTTCTACTTACTCGAATATCATATTTCCTAAAATAGTAGATTTACAAAAACGTCGGTTTCAAACATCTCCCGTATGCAGGTCTGACTCAAACTTAACAAGCAGAAAAAACCGATGTCTTCTGGTGAAAACGGAATTGGTTAAGTTTGTTCCCGGCCAAAAACCTAGGTGTGATTTATGGTTTCTCGGTATTCTTTTGCAAATTAAACATTTGATTGATATGGATATCCTGTCCAGATATCTCCTGTGTGTATCCCTTCTGAAGAAGAGACAGAAGGAACCGAAATTGCATTGGACAATGTGATGTTCCTTTTGAAGCGTTGTTGTGTGAAGTTCAACCATTTTCGTAGACAAACCAAGAGTCAATCTGCATCAACTTGACGGAAGTCTACGTACCTGTCACGGAACTTTGTCCGACGCCAAAATCCGGAGTCCAGACCAAAGGGCTTACCGAACGGCCACGCTCCCTAACCGAGTCGGGTGAACGAACGGGCACAACACACCGCCGAAACCACAGCCAGATTAGTTAGTTGTGGGTAGAGTGAGGGTGTACGCGCAATTCCAGTGGTGTCGCTCGACCCAGCGGTTTGGTAATCATGGTACACGGTCGATAACACCCGGCTGTTCACTACGACACTGCAGCCGTTTCAGCGCATCAAGGGCAATACTGGGCTGGGAAACGACATGGGCCGGTGAATGCAAACGGACAAAGGGAATATACGATATTTTCCTAACAGATTTCACCAAACGATGGATAATAAAAAGCTGCATTCATGAGACGAATCAGATTTACAAGTCACTAAAAGACTGATCAAAACCTAACCATTTTCCAGCAGAATCTGAGGTACGGCATGTTGTTTTTGAGTTTACGACGCCATTTGTGGACTCTGACGTTTTATGGCTATACTGTGGAAACAGTAAACGTCGTTTGGCACCTCTCAGTTTTGCAGCCTCGTTACTGAACCGTGTCGTTCCACTTCCTGTCAACATGTCATAGTTGACCATTTATCCGTGATGAAAGGCAACTTGTTGCGTTATCGAGGTCGGCGTGGACAGCTCGTTCAAAATGCTTGTCCAGATTGAGGTGCCTTGTGCTCTCGAAACCTGCTTCGTCCTGAAAACGGTATATCCAGGATGCGAAGGCCGTTTAGTTTGGGTCGACACAAAACATTCGCATCATACGGGTTTTGGTTAGGTGATTACGAACTAGGATAACATGCTTGATACATGTGAGTACTGATCGAATTGGGCAGGACAGGTTGAAGAGCGTAATACACTCTTTACAATTATCGTTTGTTCGTAAACTGACTTCTGTAGGACTGTACAGACTGTAAGTGTAGATGCTTCTGATGGCGGTTTCGAATCGATACTTTCATTTCACCGAAGGCAGATCGGACTTTTGAGCCTTGGACTGAATAATTCGACCTATGTGCGTCTAAAAGTCTGACTTTGGACATGTTGGGTTATTTTGAATCACACTCTTCTCAGTTCAGTTTGCGGACAGCAGCTGCGCACAACTTGGTCTGGACGAATTTATCATGGTGGAACCAGATCGCACTGGTGGAACGCAAGTAAGTAGACGAAGTAGCGGTGATCGAATAAATCCGAATGAAGCGTTCCGGGTCATCCACACTGTTCATCAAGACTGCTTCAGAGCTGTCAGTGTGTGGCTGTTATCAACTGCCGAAGCTACTCCCATCGAACTCACAATCACTGCCTGTGTGCCCAAGAACAATTCGCGCAAATCCCCCCAACTCCCATGACTAATCATTCCGTTTGAAACCCGAGCAAGCGTTGACCTCTCGTGTATTGAGTATCGACCCTGGAAAATAGGGTGTACAGAGAAAGCACGTCAAGCTAGCGAGGCACGGAGCGAGTTGTGTTTTTAGCCCCGGGACGGATATTACAAAAATGGCTTGACTAAAACAAAAGTAGGTAAAAAAAAAACAAATCATCAGAAGCGTAAAAATAGAATACGACTATCGAAAACGTTATTATTGTAGTCGTTATCTAGTTCTCCCCTAGAAGGTTAGTAAGAATCGCACAGACCTCCGTTGTTCCAGACAGAAAGGGGCAAAATTGTCTTTTTGCTTATCACAGTTAGAGGGTGATACACATAAAGTATAATGACATGGGATAGGGAATGTAAATGTTCGGGGGATCAAGGTTGGCTGGTGTGTTAGTGAGATGCTTTCATTTAATTTATTTTGTCTTTGGTGCTCCTCATCTCTTTCGCAGCGGTCTGCCCAACCCTGAAAATATTTGAGAGAAAAGACGTTGGGTTTGTTCAGTGATGTACGACAGATGGCTGAGAGCTGTCAATTTACACACCATGTTCGGATCGCCTGGAAATTGGAGAAACCAAAGGCGGTAAGGAACAAGTCGCCGTGTTCATGTATCCGGTTGACTAATAATAATTTACAGCCAACGACTTCACGGACACTGCAACTTTGAGTGTCGCTGCCTTTGGTTTCCTCTTTTTTTTTGTAATCCTATCTAAAGGCGACCGACTCAACAAAGAAAAGGGTTAGTGTGCGAGTAAACTTACTCCCGAGCAAGGCCGTTCGGATCGTGGACCTGGTAATTCATCAGATAACTGCAAAAGGCATATGTAAGAGTGAAAACGAACGTTTTTTCGCGTTTCACATGTCAAAATACCCAATAACTCAAAAATGAGTGGGCAAACAGATAACAACTCTCTTTACATATCGCCAAGTCCAGGCAAATAATTCAAAAAAGTATTAGTTAGCAGATGGACAAAACGACGAGTACGAATAGGCATATAAGCCACAGTGAAAAACGTCACCTCAAAAAATAAAAAAATGATAACATATTCTGCGAAACGTACGGGCTTGTAAGACTACCTACCGAGACGATTATGCTTGGAGGTAGTGGGAGCAGGAGTCGGGAGTGTGGAATGTCGCCAACTGCAGGGGGTTCCGGGACGGAACGCTTTTTGCTGACACCGGGGTTCCCGGCGAGGAACGTTACTTGTCGACGGGAGTGAGGCTGATGATTCCTCCATAAATGCTGGTTTCAGCCGGTCGACAGAAACTACCTCGCGTTTGCCATTGCGGCTAATGGTGAAGGTTTTCGTGTCTCTTGCGAGGACACGATAGGGGCCGGTGTATGGGGGCTGCAGCGGTTGTCGCAGACCATCCGCACGTACAAAGACAGGAGTACAAGAGGACAGCTTAGTGTGCACGTGAACAGTTGATTCTTGCTCTTGTAATGGAATCTCTAACCGTGATAGCTTGAGTACCCACTAACAAATAACGATATCTCAATGATAGTCAACGAAAAGGTTAAGTCAATGGTTTGGATCTTTATTGTTGGGATTGGTGTACAAGCTTAATGCAGTGGCGCTCGTCTGGACCGTGTCTCGTCCTGTTCAGTTGTAGTCTTGTGTTCTCTGTTCCGATCCGGGTCCAACCGCGTCATGCGTGCCGTGTATCGACCGCACCGAATCACATCCAGTTGGAGCGTTCCAATTGGCTGAGTGTGCAGATGGTGACTGCGTGCGTGCGAAGGTGGAAGAGGGTTTTCGTGTCGTGGACGGCGTGGACGCACATGCGCAGTTCGGACAGTGAGCATCCCGTAGACCAAGGTGACTTGACACGTGACAGGTCAAAACTACCTTAACGTATGTCGTCCAATAGGAAGATAAATACGCGTGGGCGTCGACAGGCTGTCAGCGGTACACTGAACGGTTGGCCCCCAAAAGAATGGTGGAAGTGCAGTACCATTACGTCAGTGACATGCGTGGGATTCGTAAATGAGATGTAGTATTGGAATGTGTGTGTGCACGTACGGGATGTTGAGCAGTATTTTACAGTTCCGTCTCACTAAATATGGGACGGATAGCTTACAATTTACGGATTTCATGAATTATGATTCTCATACTGAAATCAATCATGACGGAAGAATTACTAAGAGGGGCATTGTTTTACTGCATGCTAATCATAATATGGCGTTATAATATTTACATTGTTCTGCACATGATCAACTGTTTCCTCTTGATTTGCCCTCAATTTCATTGATTGATTCAGAGAGCGTGAACTGACTTGTGTGGCACAATAAGCTTAGTCCTGCACAGAGCGTAGTTTCCGCGAGTGATGCGCCAAATGGGCTGTTTGGCTGCCGGAATCGTACGGTGCTGAAGGTGCAGGGGAGAAGTGTTCATCTGATAACCTCAGTGTACCACCAAAAACTAATTCAGCTGGAGTGTCGTCTACGCTCTCTTTTAATGTGATTCTTAATAGGAGTTAGTCCTAGTGTTGTGAAGCTTAGCCTGCAAAGTCGTTTATTGCACGAACTCCCGTACAGGTTATGTTCAAACATGGGACCACGAAACACGTACACTCATTTACACACATTGGGTAGCAGTACGTTGTCATTCGCCCTGGTGGCACTTCCCCATAGTGCGTACACACTATTCCGATAGTCGCTTCTGGTCCGTCGTCTTCCTGGCGTTGAGGCTTGCCTTTGTTCCCGAATGTCGCTTGTGAGTAGTATACTACTCACAACGAAACTGCCTGTTATACAACACTACAAGAACTGATGGGAGGACTTCTTTCCATGAAGGATTAGTATGCGTCCTAACAGCGCCTTTTAGCTGACAGTGAAAACGCTCAATCATCCCACTTGTTGATGGATGTGAACAGTACTAGTATGAATGTGCTTGCACATTAACGTATTTAAGATGGCCGCGAAATGTCTCCCAACGTGTGATCCATGACCTGTGACCACCGCTGCTGGACAACCGAACTGTGTTACCTAACGTTCCAGGGAAGCGTTAATCACCGTTTCCGAGGAGCAGTTCGGTTGTGCATGTAATGAAATTGGAGAAGGTTCAGCCAATCAGTGTTCGCGCGTAAGCTGCTACAGACGGAATTATGGTCAAACTGGCGCCAACCAATCATAGACGGCGATTAGCTGCTGTTGAATGCGTATCTGTTTCAAACAACCGAGTTGCTAGATGCAAGGTCGTGGAACAACACAGCAACAAACTGGCCAATCAAAACGTGAGGACGCCTGTCGCTTAATAGCAGTCGTAAATACTGTTGTTCTTCTATAAAAAGGTGCTGTTTTCCAATAAATTGAGATTGCTTAGTGCCACTCAGATTCCTGTTCTGATTTTCCTCGATTAGGCAGCTCAGTACGCCACAGTGCAGTGTATCGAACACTGTGTCGCGGAAAGAAGTGTCGCAAATGTTTTTTTTTCTTCTGAAAATACCAGAGGTACTGGCTGCATTGTGAGAGTGATTCTTTGGCAAAAGTGCTGGATCTCAGGATCGGTGGCTGATGTGACAGTAATCGCTGCCAAATCAATGCCATTGTTAGCAGATGAGCTGAGATAGTGAATGTGTGAAGAGCGTCTGCGACAGCGTTTTACAGTACACGAGACATGTAAACTGAGAGATATAGTCCAGGTGCCTAACTTCCCTTGGGGAATGCCTGTCGGATGAAGCGTTTAAAGAATAGATTAACGGTTTGTGATCAGTGTAAACCGTGAAAGTCCTGCCTTCCACCGAATGCGGAAGTGGCGGATGTCTAAATAGATTGCTAATAACTCTCTACAAACGTGCTGTAGCGGGATTCCGCGGGTTGTAAACGTTTAGAGAAGAAAGCTAAAGGTTGTCATTGCTTACCAACGAATTGCTGTAACACAGCACCGACAGCTGTGTCAGAAGCGTCGGTTACGATTGACAGCGGTGCGTTTGGATCAGGATGTGCAAGGAGAGCTAAGTCAACGACCGCATCCTTGAGCTCAACGAACGCAGTGTGTGCAGCCTCAGTGAACTGGAATTTGCATCCACTTCCACGGAACAGATCGGTTATTGGCTGTTTTGTGTGCGCACAGCGGATTATGGAACGCTCGTAGCAATTGACTAGACTACTAAAACGACGAAGTTGCTTAAGGGAACCCGGCTGGAGTTATTCATGAATGGTTTTAACCTTATCAGTTTATTCAGCGACTCCGTTTTCTGACATTTCATGACCCAGAAACTCTACTGAGGTTCTACCGAGTTCGCATGTGGTGAAGTTAACTGTGACGCCATGTTGGGTCAATGTTCCAGTAAGGTGCGAAGATGCGTAAGGTGTTCCTCTTTTGAAGAGCTAGCAACTAAAATATCATCTAGATAGGGGTAAACAAAGTCCAAACCGCGAGTCACTTCATGAATGAAGCGTTGAAAAGTTTGAGCTGCGTTGCTCAAACCAAATGGCATTCGAAGAAACTCGAAAAGGCCGAAAGGGGTTATAACTGCGGTTTTAGGCATATCGGTCTTGGCTACCGGATTCTGGTGATAAGCGCGTACCAAATCTATCTTGCTAAATATGCTTTTTCCATGTAAGCAAGTAGTTAAATCCTGCATGTGCGGGATCGGGTACTTGTCAGGGACGGTTGCTTTATTGAGCCCGCGGTAATCACCGCATGGGCGCCAATCACCTGATGTATTAGGGAGTTAATGCCACGGTGAAGCGCATCGACTATCGAAAGTGTGTATTGTTCCGAGTTCCAGCGTGTGGTTGAATTTTGTCATGACGAGTGTTAGTTTGTCGGGAGCTTATCCGCGAGGTTGTGCTGAGACGAAACGCCTCTTGTTACGGATGTGATGAGTGACACTAGAGGTCACTGTTGGGATATCGTTCGATGAGCGAACGAGCTGTGGGAACTCAGTGAAGAGATCCACAAATTGCCTAGGGGCGGCGGGATGGGCATATATGGGTGTTATGGCCGCAACTGTTGCGTGTGTGTCGACTATGCTTAGCCTAATGCTGGAATTGATTAACAGACGATCGATCGAAAGGTCGAAGTGTTGAAGAAAATCAGTGTCGACTATGGCGAAAGGCACCACGACACTTGTAAATACCCAACGGAATATCCGCCACAGACTAAAATAAATGGTTAAAAAACGCTGCCCGTAAGTGCTTATCGGCGTGCCATTTGAATTGGAGGGCAATTAGGTGACAAAATTGCCCAACGGAGTTGTCAAGTCAGTTACGGGGGCCATGGTAACCGCAGGGCCTGTACAAATTTCTTCTGAGCGCACAACTGTGGATTGCGCAACCGAATTCCGATCGCCTCCGCAGTGGCCAGAATACGAAACTTGACTCCTCTGGATTGATGACTGGGCAAGCGGTAAATGGGCTGGAAAGCTACTTCCGGTGAGATTTGGTGCCTGAATCAACAAGGTGCGCCAGAATTGCACTCGAAATGGACTTCACCTCGCCCTTAGTCAGCCATGCGGGGTGGTGTTCACGTATCCTCTGAGAAAGGCGCCTGGTTGTGCGACCGACGTAACCTGCTCCACAGGAGCATGTGAAAGAATAAACACAAAATGAGGTCACACATTTAGGCAACGAATCTTTGAGTTGTACGTGGATTACCGAGTCAGATCTGAACGAGATTCGCAGTTGTGCCGCACTATATAGGCGGGTTTTTCTTATTCAAAATTGCGTTTTAACTTAGGTCTCCACGAGTCACCTCAGGTTTCAGCCTTTCACGCCTCCATCATTCTGTGTAGTTACGAAAACTTGTGGATCTGGATAGACTTGCTTGCCTGAGGTGAACCACAGCACAGACGCCTAAATTCTCAGTTACCCACTTGGGCGCGAGGAAAGATGGGACGAATATCCTCCTGATGTGGCAAGTTGAAAGTTTTCGTCCGTGGCAGACGGTTCAGTCAGAGGAGGTAATTCCACAGGAAACAAGGGACTTGGACGGCCCAGTTAGTAGACCCCTTTTTTCAGTTACGTACCCTCACCAAACAGAAAGAGAAACCTCGTTTCGGGAGTTTACAGCATACAGAGGAGCCATGAGAGGATACAATGCACTGATTGAATGATTGATGCAGAAATGGTTGTTCTTACGGCGGAATATTCGCATAGAAAGAACGGGCCTATTCCTGTAAAAATTCCGTGGATAGACCCATATGGAACTGAACCAGAACCGAAAGTTTAAAAGCTCCCAATCTTGCGGAAAAAAGTTGGTTTCACATGGACGCTAGACTACAAAAGGACGAGGCGTTGGTTTGGGAACCTGGTGGACTCGTAGACTAAGTACGCAATTGAAAAAGACCATATAAATGCCGGCCAAACAGCACCTGCGAAATCTCAGTTCCAGATCTTGACTCGCGTAATTCCACCGTTACCAAACTCAAAGCATTTCGTTTGCCTAAATGGTGTGACCCTCGTTTTGTGTTTATTCTTTCACATGCTCCTGTGGGAGCAGGTTACGTCGGTCGCACAACCAGGCGCCTTTCTCAGAGGATACGTGAACACCACCCCGCATGGCTGACTAAGGGCGAGGTGAAGTCCATTTCGAGTGCAATTCTGGCGCACCTTGTTGATTCAGGTCACTAAATCTCAACCGGAAGTCAGCTTCCACGCCCCCATTTACCACCGCTTGCCCAGTCATCAATCCAGAGGAGTCAAGTTTCGTATTCTGGCCACTGCGGAGGCGATCGGAATTCGGTTGCGCAATCCACAGTTGTGCGCTCAGAAGAAATTTGTACAGGCCCTGCGGTTACCATGGCCCCCGTAACTGACTTGACAACTCCGTTGGGCAATTTTGTCACCTAATTGCCCTCCAATTCACAACCACATGACATAATTGTGTGACTAATTGCTTTTGATTTTGCTCGCTTGACAACCATGATGATATAAAATGTTATGTAATTGGCCCGATGATGAATAACCGAAAACAGACTGTTCGCCAAAACACCTTTTTACTTCTAATGAACTCATGGGGCTATTCGAATCGTTGACTGAATTTTGCGTGATCGGAAGAAACCTAATTGTTGCGAAATTCCGCTTGTGTATGGTTCATAGGATATGGTCCATTTCTAACAATGGTGGGACTACAAGCGATAGGGCTACCGTGGGATACTCGAAAGGCTTAGAAACGTAATCAGACATAGGTAAGTAGGAAGGTGTTTTGGCGAACAGTCTGTTTTCGGTTATTCATCATCGGGCCAATTACATAACATTTTATATCATCATGGTTGTCAAGCGAGCAAAATCAAAAGCAATTAGTCACACAATTACGTCACGCGGTTGTGAATTGGAGGGCAATTAGGTGACAAAATTGACCTTCGGAGTTGTCGAGTCGGTAACTGGAGGCCATGGTAACCGTACCAATTTCTTCTGAGCGCACAACTGTGGATTGCGCAACCGAATTCCGATCGCTTCCGCGGTGGCCAGAATACGAAATTTGACTCCTCTGGATTGACGACTGGGCAAGCGGTAAATGGGCTGGAAAGCTACTTCCGGTGAGACTTGGTGCCCTGACTCAACGAACATGGGTAAAAAAAAATAAGTCAGTAACACGTGGCTAAATCGTAATGAGACCTGAAAATCGATAACACGACACTCGAAGGGTTGACGCACACCGCCCGTAGTCCGAGGAAAGACACATAACACGTGTTGAATTAATGACACGTACGGACAGCAAAAACGGCCCGAAGTTGCGGACAGTGAAATGCAAGACAAGTTATCAAGGTCAGTTACGGCCAACAGAAAGCGGTCAAATAAGCAATTCGCTCGACGCAACATATGTTGCAAACAGTCGTTTTTCGTAATTTTATCGGGCTTTTACAATTACATAGGGTAAGTGCGAGTTATATATGAAAATTATAACGTGTCAAATAGGTCATCAGAAATCACGAAGTGGTACGGATCACGGTCTACTGGAAGGGGGTGAGAGTGTTGGTGAATGAGTTAATAACACACGTGCCTGTCATGAGACATGCGTTCGTCAGTGTCAAGTGGTTCACGCTTGCTCGGGTTTCAAGTGGATGTGGAATGATTGGCCAGGGGAGGTGGAGGGTTTGTACGAATTGTTTTTAGGCACACAGGCAGGGGTTGTGGAGTCTGATGGCAGGCTGTTGATAACAATCGCACTCTGACAGCTCTGAAGCAGGAATGACGAACCTTGTAGATGACTCGGAACGCTTCATCCGGATTTATTTGATGGCCAGTGTCAAGTAAGTGGGAGCCAATCGCACTGGAAATAGGCTTTCTCGAACCGTTGCGAAGCCATTTCGGTAGGTGTTCACGAATCCTTTCCGATAGCCGCCTTGTGGTCCTCCCAACGTAACCTGCTTGACAACAACAGGTGAGAGAGTAGATACAGAAAGACGAAGAGAACTTGGGCAAACTATCCTTAAGGCGTGGCACCAGTACCGGGCAGGTGTCGAACGATACGATAAGTCTCGCTGCAGGGTAGGCACTCTCGACCGCGTTTGAAAGTCTACGGCTAATTCTTATTTTTCTGTTGACCACACCCTAATATATGAGAGACGGACGAAAATCGTTTTTTTCTCCGCTATCTGGACCAGTTCAAGTTTCGTACCGGAATTGCAATTTTTCTCCATGAATCCCTCTGGGTATCCATTTTCCATGAGAGTTTTCTGAATATACGTTACTTACGCGTGTATAATGTTCGGCATACTGTTCAAGAGACAACGTACCAAATTTCTTTTGTACTTCAACGGGACAAAACTGTGAAAATGTGTGTATTGACCCGTCCACGTCTTTCTTCCTATGAATTGATCTTTGAATTGTTCCCTCTGATTGACGAAGCAACGCGACATCTAGGAATGAGAGTCTGTTGTGATGTTCTAGCTCGACGGTGAACTTTATATTCGGGTGTGCTTTGTTGAACTCATCTAGTATGACCTGGGGATCATCATCGTTTGGAAGAAGACAAAAAATATCATCTACATAGCGCTTGTAAAGCTCTCATTTAGTTATAACGTGACTGAGTTCAGTGGTCTAGTATTGTGAGCCAAGAACGCGCATAGCGCAAGGGTTATTTATTCAGAAAACCAATATGCGCTTCAACATGACTACAAACAAAAACACTCATCTGCGTACGACACTGGTCTCAGAACGTCACGGTTGCCACGGACGCCAATGCTCAGTTTCTTTATGTACCCAAGAACCATTTCATGCCACGCTGCACTCTAATGCTACTTCTTGCATCTTTCTCTCGGCTACTTCAATATCAAAATCCATACTCCCCTCTCAATACTGAATAGTAGTATGGTGCGACCGCTCGTCCTCATTACACTCCTCCTCCTGAAAAGATTGTTCCAGTTGCAACAAAAGCCGTTCAGGTTCTCTTCGTTCTCTCGACGATCTGCGTGCCGGCCTCGGTGCTGTTGATACACCTGGTGTGCATTCTTTTTTGATCAGAGTGTCATACTTTGCCGAGAAGTCGTCCAGTAAAGCACAATCTTTATTGTCCAACTCGCTGGTTGCCATGCTACGCGCGCGCTCGCGTTTATGAATCAGAATTCCAGGTCCACAACACCCCGGTTTCCGCTCACACGTCGTGTGCACCTCTTCCCGGTTTGCGTGTGTGTGACCGACACCTT
>LOND01005794.1:0-14828 GCA_014220965.1 Paragonimus kellicotti
CAAGCGGCTGATGGCTCTACTTCCCACCGCGAGAACGCAACCTGGTTAACATCCCTTCACACACGTCCGTTGATACAACCTTGGTTCAATCGAGGTGAAAGTGGTCAGACATACGAAAAGAGTCATGATTGCGTGTTAGCGTGCTTGAAATCTAGGGTATTCCAACTTGAAGTTGCACAGTCCAGGAGCACTGCCTCCTTTCTTATGCTACCGATTAAGTTTATCGGAAGCGAAAGAATACCAACTGATATTTACCAGACTCAGGTTCAAACTATATGGGTGTCAGCAAAAGGATTCGAAGTTTGAGTAGTACGCCAGAACAGAATTATGTGAGTGATAAGCTGCTACGAACAGATATCGTGTGGTGCTTTTCTCCACCATATGCCTGTCATAAAGATAAAGTCTGGGAACCGTCGATAATGTCTATTTATCAGACTCCGAACGCAGGTTTCGTACAGCAGACGTGTGAAGATGAGACTGTTGGCACTATTTGTTGCAGTAGAGTGAACTAACAATAGCCGACCAACCGCACCGTTGAGGTCTGAAGTTATAGATATTGCCCCCCGCGCTGAGTGGCTTATCAATCCTCAGAGGCAATTTCAGACCCATAATTGAGGTTACCCTCACTGAACTTTACATTGCAGGATGAAAATGGGCCAATTACATAAGGTCGGTATTTTCGGAAAGGTGGGTAATTGAGTATCTTCTGACACGTCAAGCTAGACGAAAGTGATCAACTCAAAAACATAACTTTCAGCCAGACGACACCGTGCCGGTGGCAGCCGACGCAAGCCCGGAAAATCGTTGGTCATTTAGCTTGAATATGCAGTCTTTCGTCAATTCAGAAGAATGAGTCCGTAAAGAAGCTGAGACTTTAAGGCGTGAGGTGCGTTGCCCTCGTTTTTGGAAGACATTCCTTGTGAAGTGCTCTGTAAAGGAGGCAGTGTCGCCCAGTGCACACATCACGCGGTTTCTCTATCAATGCCACGAGTTAGACCATTGAACACTGAGGTTTGCAGAGGCTGTTATGCTTTCCGTCCGCCTCAGGGATGCGGGGCGGAAACCACGAATGACGGTGTTCAGCTGCGCCAGCTCTGACGTCGGCAAACCCAAAGATTGAAATGAAAGGCATAAAGCATTGTTCATTTTTAATAGAGTCCCTGGAGTACGCCAGCAGACTGTATTAAATTTGGGCGAACTGCTGTTTTGTGATTGCACACAAGGAGTTTGAGTGTGATCAGGCTTGACAAAACCAATATTGTCCACAAGCCTCGAATACTCGAGATTAACTGTGGGGGGATGTATGTGATGTAGTAGCCGAATTTATTGGGTAATACTTCTCAGATATTTTTGACGCCCGAATTTTCCGTTTGGCCAACTTGTGCAGCAATTCCCCTTGATTTTACAGCTGAACCGCACTTGTTCGTTCGTAAAAGTAGCTATATTGATTTAGAGATCACTGTATAACCTATTCGTTTTCATCCGGCGTGATTCACTGGAAGCGCGCTTTCGCCGTTTTGTTTGAATTATCAAATAGACTCGTGAAATTAATTTGCACAGTTTATCGTAATGTTTGTTTAACTCTGGTTAGTCGACTTGCGTATTTATGATACATTTTCTCCTTTGAAATTGATCGTCGCATCTGAAGTATGTATCCGGTTGTTTACCACACTCTATTGCTTCCCAAGTAGCATCGTAGAACCTTCCGTGAAATATTGTTTTGAATTTGGTTTGGTCTACGCGTCGTCCAAAGACGGCTTGATCGCAAAAGTTTGTTTGTCCGAACTAAGTGCCAGCCCAAAACTTTTAGCGTTGTCTGAGCTATGTCCCGTCTACTCGCAACGTGTGTCGATAGGTTGCATCTTGAATGTTCAAGTCTGTAAGCAGTGATCGACCATAAATTCTGAGCCTGCTGAGCAACCGATTCGGATCCAAAAGGAGGACGGTCGTATTGGCGAGTTTCTTATTAATAAGGTGCCAAGGTACAAGAAAATTCGTGTCAATTCAATAGAGGGTGGTAACAACAAACCTCGATATTGAATCCACCAAATATACAAGTTCCGAGACTAACGGTTCACGTGAATATGATCAAATGCAACAGTCGCGTAATGACGGGGCGATCAAGCGCACATGAAATCAGGGTACATATAAACAATGATATGGCAATAGGAAATAAGTGAGAACGACTACGTGAGAACAACTTTCCACGGGTAAACGATTTCAAAATTCAGTAACAGGTCAACATCAATGTTCGGTGTGAGGAATCGAGGTTTTTGCGCGTTTATCAAAAGGTTGTGTTTGCCTTTGCAAGGGGGACAGACAATCGCTACCAAGTAGTATACGAATTCAGTGGAAGAAGGGTCAACAAGAGGGGAACAAATCGAGTTAGAGCGCGTCGTCATCTACTTTCCAGCAAACACTCGACAGTTGTCAAACCCTCAACGCGCGGCATTTACCTCAACAATAAATTAGTACAGTTTGGTCAATGCGAGCCTTGAAATTGGTTGCCAAATTAGCAGGAAGGATTTTCCGAACTTTGCATTCAAACAGTATGAAACGGGCTTCACCCGCATTCAATCATTGATATTTCTGATCTGCGAATCAGGGGAGATAGCCTGTCTCTGTGTTGCCACTCCCATTGTTGGTCAGCAACCGGCAGGGGTTATCAAGGATTACATCTCTCGAGAAGGTCAGCATAAATTACCACTAAGCCGGCGATACCTCGAAGGGTAGATTTTCAACAATGTTAGTCCTTCCATAGAGGATCTGATTTTCGAGCGTCGGACCGCCTTGGTGGCGAGACGTTGCAAAGTTTCTACGCGCAGACTGTCCGTTCGAGGACAGGGTGGCCACATCACACATCCACTCAGCAGGTGCGCCCGGATGAAGCTGCTGTAAACGGACTGAAGATAGCGAAACGAAACTTGTAGAGAACTGGACGTTCCCGTCTAGAACTGTACCTGATCTCCACAATGATAAAACCAGAAAACCAAAATACTGGGCGACGACGTTTATTGCAAGTGGACTGGGAAAGCAAGATTTAAGTGAAGCACGACAAAAGCAAATGATGACAAACCAGCAGCGAGCGACCGGAAATTGTTATAATTAATTTGACCTTGGACGGTCGTACAAAACGAGAGAAATGCAGACATGCATACAAACAATCGCAATGATGCCAACGGTCAAAATAAGTATCAAAACAGTTGGAATACGTGGCAAACCAAGAGTGTCTCTACAGATGTCCCCCCTAGAAGGCTTCCAGCTTGAAAGCCTTCGACAAAAACAAAAGAAAACTGAGTTAGAGACACAGAAGTTACCGTGGGGTGAGTGGGGGGCAGGGGTATTCCAGAACCGCCATGTACAGTGAATAAGGAATGACAACAACCGGTTTAAACGACAAAAAGGTTGGTGATTCTCGTCTTGCACAAATACCCTGTCCTCCGATATACGTCGTGTGTAAGAGAGAGAATCACGCAAAAAAACCTTCTGTTAAGTGGCATCACGTAGCGAGGTATGTGTCTGGAGTTACCCCTGGCCCCCACTCCTCCCTACGGTAACTTCCTGTGTCTCCAACCAGTTTTCTTATCTTCGTTTCTTGTCGAAGGACTTTCAAGCTGCGAGGGCCTGTCTAGGAATGGGTGTGGTACATCTGTAGAGGCCACTCTGGTTGCGCCACGATATTCCCAAACTGGTTATCTGTCTAGACAAACGTAATATTTGATACCGTACTGGCACTCACTTCGCGGATTGAGTTGTAATGGCATGTCTGCATTTCTCGTTCGTTTCGTACCGACCGTTCCATAGTATATAAGATATTAACGACCTTCCGTCGCCTTGCGCTGGTTTGTCACGATTGCTTCTTGTCGTGCTTTCACTTATCTTTGTTTCCCCAGTCCACTTGCAATAAAAGTCGTCGCCCAGTATCTTGGTTTTCTGGTTTTATCATTGTGGAGATCAGGTACCGTTCTAGACGGGAACGTCCAGTTCTCTACCAAGTTTCAGTTTTCGCCTATTCATTCAGGGTAGGTTACGCATTTTCATCGGGCGCAGCCTGCGAGTGGAGTTGATGTGCCCACCCCTGATCCTCGACACGACAGTCTGCGCCGCGGAAACTTGCAAGTCTCGCCACCAATGGCGGTTCCGAGCGCTCGAAAAGTAGATCCTTTAATCGAAGACTAACGAGTTGTTGAAAATCTACCCTTTCTAGTGATTCGTCGGCTATTAGAGATAATTTTATGTGACCTTCTCGAGAGATGTAATCCTTGATAACCCCATAGCGGGTAGCTGACCAACAGATCTGGAGTCGGCAACACAGAGACGGCTAGCCCCCTGATTGCAGTCAGTAAAATCATGATTTGATGCGGGTGAAGCCCGTTCTCACTGTATTAGATGCAAATTCGGAAAAAATCCTTCTGCTATTGGCACCATTCAAGGCTCGCATTGACCAAAACTGTACTTAATTTATGTTGAGTAAATGACCGCGCGATTGAGGGACAACGTGTCGGTGTTGCTGCGAAAGTAGATGACGACGCCGCCTCTGAACTCAGAAGTTAGAATTCCCTCTTTATGATCGCTTCTTCGCCATGAATTCGTATACTACTTGGTAGCGATCTGCTGTACCCGGTGGCAAGAGGCAAAACACCAACCTTGTTGATTAAACGCGCAAAAAACTCCGAGTTTCCTCACACGAACACTTTGATGTTGAACTAGTTTACTGAATTTTGAAATCGTTTACCCGGTGGAAAGTTGTTCTCACGTAGTCGTTCTCACTTATTTCCTATTGCCATATCATTGTTTATATGTACCCTGATTTCATGTGCGCTTGATCGCCCCGTCATTACGCGACTGTCGCATTTGTTCATATCCACGTGAACCGTAAGTCTCGGAAGTTGTGTATTTGGTGGATCCATGTATGTATTTGAGGCTTGTTGTTACCACCCTCTATTGAATTGACACGAATTTTCTTGTACCTTAGGCACCTTATTAATAAGAAACTCGCCAATACGACCGTCTTCCCTTTTGGATCCGAATCGGTTGCTCAGCGGGCTCAGAATTTATAGACGCTCGTTGCTTACAGACGTGACTATTCAAGATCAGCCTATCGACAGACGTTGCGAGTAGACGGGACATAGCTCAGACAACGCTAAAAGTTTTGGGCTGGCACTTAGTTCGGACAAACAAACTTTTGCGATCAAGCCGTCTTTGGACGACGCGTAGACCAAACCAAATTCAAAACAATATTTCACGGAAGGTTCTACGATGCTACTTGGGAAGCAATAGAGTGTGGTAAACAACCGGATACATACTTCAGATGCGACGATCAATTTCAAAGGAGAAAATGTATCATAAATACGCAAGTCGACTAACCAAAGTTAAACAAACATTACGATAAACTGTGCAAATTAATTTCACGAGTCTATTTGATAATTCAAACAAAACGGCGAAAGCGCGCTTCCAGTGAATCACGCCGGATGAAAACGAATAGGTTATACAGTGATCTCTAAATCAATATAGCTACTTTTACGAACGAACAAGTGCGGTTCAGCTGTAAAATCAAGGGGAATTGCTGCACAAGTTGGCCAAACGGAAAATTCGGGCGTCAAAAATATCTGAGAAGTATTACCCAATAAATTCGGCTACTACATCACATACATCCCCCCACAGTTAATCTCGAGTATTCGAGGCTTGTAGACAATATTGGTTTTGTCAAGCCTGATCACACTCAAACTCCTTGTGTGCAATCACAAAACAGCAGTTCGCCCAAATTTAATACAGTCTGCTGGCGTACTCCGGGGACTCTATTAAAAATGAACAATGCTTTATGCCTTTCATTTCAATCTTTGGGTTTGCCGACGTCAGAGCTGGCGCAGCTGAACACCGTCATTCGTGGTTTCCGCCCCGCATCCCTGAGGCGGACGGAAAGCATAACAGCCTCTGCAAACCTCAGTGTTCAATGGTCTAACTCGTGGCATTGATAGAGAAACCGCGTGATGTGTGCACTGGGCGACACTGCCTCCTTTACAGAGCACTTCACAAGGAATGTCTTCCAAAAACGAGGGCAACGCACCTCACGCCTTAAAGTCTCAGCTTCTTTACGGACTCATTCTTCTGAATTGACGAAAGACTGCATATTCAAGCTAAATGACCAACGATTTTCCGGGCTTGCGTCGGCTGCCACCGGCACGGTGTCGTCTGGCTGAAAGTTATGTTTTTGAGTTGATCACTTTCGTCTAGCTTGACGTGTCAGAAGATACTCAATTACCCACCTTTCCGAAAATACCGACCTTATGTAATTGGCCCATTTTCATCCTGCAATGTAAAGTTCAGTGAGGGTAACCTCAATTATGGGTCTGAAATTGCCTCTGAGGATTGATAAGCCACTCAGCGCGGGGGGCAATATCTATAACTTCAGACCTCAACGGTGCGGTTGGTCGGCTATTGTTAGTTCACTCTACTGCAACAAATAGTGCCAACAGTCTCATCTTCACACGTCTGCTGTACGAAACCTGCGTTCGGAGTCTGATAAATAGACATTATCGACGGTTCCCAGACTTTATCTTTATGACAGGCATATGGTGGAGAAAAGCACCACACGATATCTGTTCGTAGCAGCTTATCACTCACATAATTCTGTTCTGGCGTACTACTCAAACTTCGAATCCTTTTGCTGACACCCATATAGTTTGAACCGTTAGCTGAGTAAATATCAGTTGGTATTCTTTCGCTTCCGATAAACTTAATCGGTAGCATAAGAAAGGAGGCAGTGCTCCTGGACTGTGCAACTTCAAGTTGGAATACCCTAGATTTCAAGCACGCTAACACGCAATCATGACTCTTTTCGTATGTCTGACCACTTTCACCTCGATTGAACCGAGGTTGTATCAACGGACGTGTGTGAAGGGATGTTAACCAGGTTGCGTTCTCGCGGTGGGAAGTAGAGCCATCAGCCGCTTGCCAGCTACCATATTCTGGCGTTGGTAGAAGCACATACGCCTATGCCGTCTTCAACCGCCGCTGCACCACGTAGAATTCAAAGCCGTTGCTGAACTGAGGAGAGCACAAGATCCGTCCCATTGTGACCTTTCTTCAAATGAATGTGACGACTAATAATACCTATCACTTTGTGCGTTCTGGGCAAGATGACAGAAAATTCGAATCGAATTCCATAGCTGAAATGGAAAATCATCCATCCATTAGAAGAAGATCGTTAATCACAACGAGATGCAACCTTCGGAGACCCTTTTCCTTTCAGTGACTCCTTGTTTCTACGAAGGCAGGAGTTAGACAGAACTCACATTTTACAGGGAAGGGCTTCTAACTTTACTGACACCACAATCTTTATCTCGGTTGATGGTAACACAACAGGCAACAAACGGCATACTCTCATTATGCCCTTTTGGTTATTGGTACTCATCAAAGCTCAATAACATACGAACCGACTCAACCAAGCAATGGCTTTCAACGGCTTTTGCAGATCAAGATAGCCGTAACCACCCGGCAGTAATCCATAATATTTGCTGACATTACCCAATTGTGACGCAGCTTTTTTCACTTCAACACCTTCCACAGGTTCGGCGGGCTCAAATACGCCACATAATAAATCCGGCGGTTGCCTGAAGAACTATGTACCATGTGACTAATCTCGTATATATTGCATATTCCTTACTCCACGTAATGGTTCACTTGCGAAACAAACACAAATTCGTACACGATCCACTGCCGCGGGTAAAAGGCAACAGCAATGTGACCGTCTACTTGCGACAAACTTGCTGAAAGGTGTAACGGTAATATTGATGTAATACGACAATCGTCGAGTCTGTCCAAAAATTTTCGAACTTGCAACAAACATTCAGATACGAGCGTGACGTTTAAGACATGCGAATGGCAAGTCCTACTTCGGTCCCCAGGAGTTGAACGGCGGACTCGGGTTTGAGAGACATCATTCGAAACTCCGAAAACTGCAACGAACAAAATGATCACCATCGTCGTCGCAGAAGCAAACGTAGGCAACTGAGCCGTATCTCACTTTAGGTTCACCACAAAGTACACGCAACTCGGAATCACTGCTCACAAACTCATTGGGTCTTGCGCATCCGGAAATCCGTGTTTCACCAAGTTCTCTTAGATTTTCTGATCGGTCGTGACATTCTGAGTCCGAGCACATCTCTGACGAACATACATTTGCCCGTGTTGTACAAAATTATAATGCGCACACTTGAGAATTAAAGGGCGTCAGCACCATAAGGACGACAGAACAGAGGCGACTATTGCAATAATGTGTACGCATTATGGTAGACATGCCACTAGGGCGAACGACCAAATACTGCTGTCCTGTGTGTGTGTCAGTAAACGTCAACCCTGTAAACGAGTGCACGCGTTCGTGGTCCTGTTTTAGCATAAAATGTGCGGGATTCCATGCAGTAAGCAACTTCTCAGGCCAAGCGCCCTATGGCATCACAACATCGATAGTGGAGTTTGGTCGGCGAATTCAAGGGGGTTATACCGATTGGAGATGGCACAGAGAAGATCCACTTTGTGGCTGGATTTTTGAGCAGTCTGAGGCTTACAATAATTTGGTCCACTTCAGCGCCCCACCTAATACCCGACCTATGTTCGTATGGCAACCTGCCGCTACTTAATCCTCTCGCACTCACAGCGTGCTCAGAACCAGCGACACTACCATAAACTTCACAGCTATCTGACAACCATTCAATTAAGTGAAATCCTCCTCGAAGTAACTATGGCGTTAAACAGCGGACAAAGCTGATTGCCGAGGATGCATCTGGCATGAAGAATGGGCAATCGTCAGCGTGAAATTCTGTATAAGCGGCCGGGCACACGCTGGCCTCGTACATATTCCTGAATGCTTCCGACGTTTCCATCAAGGCACAATTTCCATAAAAGAGAGATGAGGTAGCCACGGATGGATACACCGACAACTGATATTCCGTGGGCTAACATCTGAAATTGCCTCGAGGCCACCAGAATATCCCCAGGGTATCAAAGTACGTCATGGGAATACAAACCCACAAAACATCCCATCAGTATCTGCCGCAGCTGCAACCGGAAAAATTTCAAACATCAGCAACAAATCTACAAGTCTTGAGGCGGGGTCCCGCTCCTGAAACGACAGGTCTTTCAGATATGTGGCGCGATACATTTAAGGGTAGTTGAATACCACGGGAATTTTTCCAAGTTTCCCAGTTTCAAACACATGACGACGTCGCATACAGCTTTTGGTAAGCTAACCGAGCTCAATAATCACAGGTGCTGTTTGCTGCACCATCCTATTAAGATTGAAGGTGTGTTCGTGCTCTAACTCGAAAGAACTCACAACCAGACAGGCAGTTCTTTTGATTTGACGAAATCGTGATTTGCAACGTGTTGCATGAACTAAATTGCTGAACAAGAAAAACTAACTCACAACACGTTGCACATCTCTGCATTCATTCTAACATCTTTTGTACTACGTACCGCGATATTAAATCTAGACGAATCTCAGGGTTTCATGCCACCTCACTCTATCGTATTTCAAAACGTTTTCCGACTTACTGCTCGTCCCAGGAACGTGAATAACACCGATGTCCTTTAGGTACGCCTGCAGGAAGGCCTGAGATAGTAAGAAAGTGTTAAATTCACGAGTTTCAAAAACAGCCCAGGGGGCTGCGATATAACTCATGCCACAAAAAACAAACAACACCATCAGTTACTGATATGATAAATAACTTCCGCATTATTGCATATATATACCCATTATTTCTGCATTCATTGTCGCACGAAGAGGAACAACGCAACATTGGCCATACCGAACTTCAACAATAATGTACGTTCAGGTCGTTTCCAATTATCCGCAGATAAAAAAACATATAACCGTCATTTCCACAACTTTCGGCCATTTGAATTTCCCCACCAGGTACCGAGGTAGGAAATCTGAATATGTGGTAAGAATTTTCTTTGATTCAAAATAACTGAAGAATTCACAATCTACGACCGGCACTTGTGCATTTCTTTCCCAGCCAAACACGGACGAACGGACTACGTGCGTGCCAAATCCTTTCTCCAACTAACATTGACGTATAACTGAATTTTGAAATCGTTTACCCGTGGAAAGTTGTTCTCACGTAGTCGTTCTCACTTATTTCCTATTGCCATATCATTGTTTATATGTACCCTGATTTCATGTGCGCTTGATCGCTCCGTCATTACGCGACTGTTGCATTTGATCATATTCACGTGAACCGTTAGTCTCGGAACTTGTATATTTGGTGGATTCAATATTGAGGCTTTGTTGTTACCACCCTCTATTGAATTGACACGAATTTTCTTGTACCTTAGCACCTTATTAATAAGAAACTCGCCAATACGAACCGTCCTCCCTTTTGGTTCCGAATCGACGCAACTATTCTAGATCCAACCTATCGATGGACGTTGCGGGTAGACTGAGCTTTGCTCGACCAACCACTAGACGTCCGAGATTAACACTGCTTGAGAAGAAGTGAGCCCGGATGTTTTTGTTTCTTGCTTGACTTTGTGTTCATTCATTTTTGTCCTCAGAGCGTTGGCTTGCCACTTCAAATAAACAGCTGCTTGCCAGTATCAGTTAAGCCTTGTAGCAAATGAAAGACGGTAATCGAGCCCCCACGTTTGCGTTTTATTTTCTAGAGAGAATAACCCAATCTGTCCGCTTTGTTAGTCCACACACCTGGGTTTGACAAAGAACTATGTGACTTGGCACTGTACTCTTTCTAGCCCTTTCGCTCCCCTGGCAATGTATGGACTCCAAGCTTTCGCGTATTATTCAAGGTGCGGCCGCACATACGTCATAAACTGAGGTACTCAGAACCCTGGCTTCCGAGAAGCCACAGTCTCCTTAAGCAGAAACTATGCCGTATTCAGCTTCCGTGCAACACCTACGGGTTGAGTGGGAAGTTTGAGGTTCACCTACAAATGTATGTTTTGATCTCCCATCTCCGATGCCCAGTGAACTAATAGTAAAAGTAACATCTCTCTTGCGCCCAACGGAGTCCTTTATTCTAGCCTCTAGCAATTGACTTCATTTGTTATCGTTCAGTAGTAACTGCAATATAACTGTCCACCGGTGAGTTCTCCTAAGACTCCCTTACATTCTCACTTCGTTTGGTCGGCTATCCAGCTCAACATCGTTTGCAAACACATGGCGATAACAAAACAGGCGAAGCGCAGAGTCGTTTATATGAGCGAAAAACAGTGAAGGCCCTAGATCAGACCATCATGAAACCCCACATCTTACAACCGCTGTACTTTATTGGGTCCCTCTCAAATGAACGTTGAACCTTTGGTCATAGGGACGAGACTTTGTGAAGTTCAATCTCCCTGGGGATAGGCTGAATGCCTTGAGCTTCTTTAAACGTCCATTGATAACAAAGTTGAAGGTCTTTTGAAAGTCCTAATAGCAAACTCGTACTTCCCACCACCTATCGTTTCTGGATTTCGTCAAGAAACGATGGCAACTGTTTTCGACATTATTGCACGTTTACATGCCCATTCTGCTGGGTTTCCGGGTGCCCGTGTTCATTGGCATGATCGACGATCTTGTCCTCCGGTATAATTTCCACCAGTTCCTATTAGCGTGTTGTGAGATTAAGTGATTTGTGATACATGGGCCCCTCCTTGTTTTCTTACTTATATATCGCAACAACTGCAACTGCTTTCTAACCATACGGTGGGTTCAGCACTTTCTGGAGACGCCCAAAACACATGTGCTGGAAGATCCCCAAAGACGTCAGCTAGTTGCTTCATCAACATCGAATGTATTCCATCTGGCCTTGCCGCCTTGTGAATACTCAAACGGGTTGATTGTTCACATCTCAAAATTTTTGGGCCACAGTACTGGTGGACATTAACTAGGTTAGCGTAGCCCATGTTGTGATGACAAACGTGCATGAACTTTGAAGTGGATGTGTTGACGAGTAGCCGATTTTCCACGGGCCACAGCTTGAGAGCATCCACATCCATTCGGAAGTTTCCTGTGTCCTCAACGCTGCGTCGATCATGTCAAAGCTTTGTATCATCAATATATCTTCCGACAGGGGAGTTGCTTGCAACTGAGAGATTGTTGGCTAGGGCTAGGAATAATAACTGATTCAGTATATGGTCTCAGGGCACGTCATTCATGGCATTCAGAGACATGGGTAAGCTGCTGTTGCCTCTAGCTATGAATCGGCATTGTTCAATCTACAAACAAACCAATTGTATGAGCCTTGATTTATACAGCACTATACTGTGATCGAATTTGTTAAACGAATTCGTGAGATCTTAGAACACAGCAACATTTAGAAGGCAACCTTCGGTAGCTATTGTGCATGAATCAGCGGCAAACAATAAATTGGTCGTGCAGGCGACCATTTCAAAGCCGTGCTGCTCCGGTACCAACTGCGAGTGCGCATTAAAGTTCTTCCGTGCGAGATCATCTGCCATACCCTTCCTTACCTTTGACGTGCTTGGTAGTAGAACAATCGATCTAAAGTTACTGACGTTCGCTCTATCTCCGCCCTTGCAAACATTAGAGATGGCCATGTTTCCAAGCGGATGGAATACAACCAGTAAAGATGAGTGTTGGAACGAATGAGCTGGCGATTTCACCAACTGATCTGTGCATTTCTCATATTTCGGAATAGTGGTGGTGTTGTTCACATCCTATCGGCGCATTCTTTCAGCATGACCGGGAGTATCTCATCAAGTTCCGGTGACCTATCAACATGTAGCAAGAGTAACTTGGCGCGTACGTTAGCCGGGATTATGTTAGGAAACGGGTTCGAAGGATGAGTGACACTAAACGTTGTGGTGCATGGTTTCGTCCAGGCTAAATTGCCGAGGACATGTATATTGATCAGGTAATACCTGTTAAACAGGACTTAGAAGTAGAGATTTCTGCAAGTTTCATGAGAGATGACGTGGCAGCTTTCGACCCGGTAAGGGAGGCCGTGCGCCCGAAGAGAATTTTGGGACTGTCAACTGTGAACTCCTCGGGTGAAAATTCGTGAACCCTGACGCCGGTGTGTACAGCTGCTGTGTACTAATAACGACAGTTGCGTATCAGAGGTGGTGTATTTTTTTCTTGAGGGAGCTCGGCTGTGCCAGATTTTTGGCCGTGCAAGATTTGAGGGGCCACTAATTATATCCGGTATCCTCGTCATCTTGGCGTCAATTGTAGTCCTGGGACGAAAACCAGTGTGTAACGGAGAAGTTCAAGTAAGAATTATTTTTCTAAGTGTACCGCTTCCTAGGCATTGCGAATAGCATACCTCTTGTATGGAAAGTTAGTCGCAACAGTCTGACGGTTAGGGTGGAGCCAAAGTGTGCTGCGCGGGGAGAGGCGTTAAACAGACTATGCTCCACATTCGTCTACGTACAAGTTTGGTTTGGCTCAAAATAATCGACCGCTGGCTAATGTCGTACCTGTGAGCGAGCAATGCATCCTAAGCTTTCAGTTACTTGAGCTATACCGGTCCCATGGGCCTCGGTCTCGAACCCGCTTAGCAACCACCTAATCGCTAAATCTACGCCGTGTACAACCAAACTACAGGTCCGATTGCGTTAGGAAACTTTGAGGTTGCGATATGTCGTACGTCCGTTCTCTCTGGTCATTCGAGAGAATCTATGCTCCGCTGTCAGGCAAGAATCGTTGAGTCTGGACAAGGAAGATGCTATTAACGGAAGCTTCTTATCTTCTATCTGGCCAAGCGTGGCACGGATTGGCCGATGGCGTCCACTTTGGCGGAATTTTCGAAGTCTGCTTAGTGTGGTTTTATCTCTCTTGCCAAGCTTAGGCAGATCGCAAAGAGACCGTCCTCGCAATTGATCATATGCTTCCCTGTGGTAAAGCAACGCTCTATCGTTATCTGCAGCTTAATAGACAATGAGATCATGTCCAGTGAACTCGAGGCACTGATAATGCACTAGAGTGTTCTTGCCCTGTGTTCTGAGTTGGGGACCGGTTGTGTGATTGGGACATCCGATTAACAATTCATAGCTTTCACGACTCAGGCTGATAGACGACTGGAACGCAATAGTGCATTAAAACGCAGTCACAGCGATTTTGCCGCGCTTCTGCCTAGTGTGTTTTGTTGAAGCTAGTTTACTTGCTGGCACAGGAGTCGGAGGGTTTTGATTGTGTGTACCCGACCTAAACTCGGCTGGCGTTGACGTAACGGGGACGCATGTTGCAGGAGGTTAGAAACTGACTGTGTCATGGGTGAAGTTATCCTTGGAAATGTTTAGTCGGCAGAAAGCAATTTTGTATCTTTGGGACGGATTGGTTGAGTCTCCAATCCTTAAATACTAGTCTGTAGATAACCCGGGATAGCACTTGCGGTGATCCCGGTAGTTACAAAAGTTACAGTCCATGGCATTGTTACCTGCAGACATCGTCCACAAACTTCGACCGTCGTGCGAGTTGCACGTCCCATGCCTTCATCTCTCCCTCAACATGAAAATATACCCCCTCACAACTTAGAAACCTACATACAGGTGCTTTTTTCTTTCCAGCTATGGCGGTCAATTTGCTTTTTGCCCCATAAGAAAGGATCTTATTCCGACAAATTGCTTACGTAAGGCGCTATTACCACAGCAGAAAAATTTGAAACCGCCCAAGTAACTCGCGCTGCATGGCATTCATCACACCGCTTTGCTGTCACGAACATAACATTCATTTTAAGACCCCGGCCATTTTTCGTGATACGACGGCGAATCACCAGACAGCCAGTTTGGAAAGTTCTATCTGTTCTGTTATTCAGTCTGATATCCTTATAATTCTTATAAGCTTTGCACTTCATGTGGCTGGCATGGGA
>LOND01005797.1:10186-26187 GCA_014220965.1 Paragonimus kellicotti
AACTCCCCAAAGAAAACTGAAAAAAAGAAATGCTGCCCACGTTTACCTCACATAAGTGTATTGAAACCTCAATTCACTTCTCGTGCTGTCTTCCCTGCCTCAAACCCTGCTTATTAACCATCATTAACCGTTTTGTGCTATGAAATATAGATAGATGCTCAAACATTGACCCTATATACAGAGGTGCACTTAAAACAAGAACAAAAAACAGAATTATAGTTCACATATTATATGTATGCCCATTCGTAATAACCCACTCACCCAGATAAACCATCAGCCTATAGTTGTTCGTATCTGATATTGACGGTTTATTTGACTGGCATACAAAAACTCCCCAAAAAACTGAAAAAAAAAATGCTGCCTACGTTTACCTCACATAAGTGTATTGAAACCTCAATTCACTTCTCGTGCTGTCTTTCCTGCCTCAAACCCTACTTGTTAACCACTATTAACTGTTTTTGTGTTATGAAATATCGATTCTGGCTTAAACATTGACCTTATAAAACAAGCTAATGTCAAAAATTCGTATGGAATTCTGAGTATCACGTGGTGATCATTCCGGAAGTAGCTGCTCACTACCCAAAAGTCGCGGAATACTATAACAATTACCTGCCCCCATTATACACTCCAATGAAAGGAAAAAAAGCAATTATATCGCGTGAAGTTTTAGTCAAGAAAATATTATACATACATTATTTATCATATTACATGTGACCACTCCGCATTTCTCCATTTAACGCGTAAGATTGTGCTCTTTTTCTCACTCTTGAAAACATCTGCTATGCGAGGAAATTTTCCGCGATGAACGGACGTTAGAAATCCCATATTGACCGAGCAGTTCGCGACATTTTCAACTTTTTGACGTTCTGGAACAACCGAAGAAGTCCTGCGCTGGAGTTTGCTCAATTCTTCGCCGGATTTTGGAAGTTCCCGTCCTCCCTTGCCCGAGCCGAACTGCTTCAAAATTTTTCCGTAGCCAATTATGTCAAATAATGGCGGAACCCCTCGAAGATGCATTTGCACGTATTTCCCGGCATGACCTTGAAATATTTGAAATATCGTCCCCACATAACCTTGTATAAGAGAAATTAGTATAACATTTAATCTTTGGAACAAATCTGGGAATTGAGCGAACTCTATTTCTCTTACTGATTGCGGGTATCAAACTTTGTCGTAAACCGCAACCTACCTCTGTCTGATTATGCATGCTTTTGTCAGCAGACTTCATGTTGTCTTACAATGTTGTTGATTTGTTGTTTTGTAACGCCTGTAATTATCTGTCATGATCGCGCACATCCGAGCGTGTCTCTCACGAATGCGTTGAGAAATATATATTATTATTATTATTATTATTATATATATAGATACATCATTTGTTAACATGTGATGGTTAACAATCAAAGAAAAACGCACGAACACCGTCACAACACCCACCATTAATATTTTCAATATCCGCGCTAAATGAAGGACAAACGAATTACCGGTCGACTAAAACAAATATTTCAACGCTCGTGACCGGTTCTGTCACGAAAACCAACGATTTTTCAAATTCAGAACGATACCACTGAGAATGTTGTCACATATTTGCAGATCTCTCATTTCTTCGCTGTTCCAAGACACACTTTACTCCCCCCGGATAATTTTCAGCCCTATTATCCCGCAAAAGCCCATGCTTCTCTGTCTTCCTACCTCCCGACAAAATGTTGTGCACATTTTTCGGATGCTATTTACATCAAATAATGGCGAAATTCTTCGGCTTTCCTTCTCGTCATCATCACATCACCTCTTTTTGGCATGGCCTTGATTATTAAGACAAGGATCACCTTGTGCAGTGTAAACTGATGTAACTACTGAGCCGATTTTTACCGAATTTTGGAGAACATCATGACTATCTTTTCAGAAACACAAGTTTCAAGGGCTTTTTAATAACTGGGATTTCCCTCTCGTATTAGGACTTTTGTTCAGCTCTTTTCACAAGATTGATGTGTTGCACTAATATTAGCTAGGTGCATGGTGCCCATTTATCTGTGTCGCCTCACAGCATGCAAGTTGATAGTGCACAGCTGAGCATATTTCTCTTAGATACGTTGAGAAGTATACCGTTATTACATTTATCATGTTGTCCTTGTAAAAAAGAGACACCACTTGCCTAAATTGATCAGACTTAACAATACACCTTTCGGTGCGCACATTCTGACGACCTGGTGCTCCTGCCTCGTCTAGATCAAGATTACCAATAGTGAGCTATTCAGCGACCACATTTTATACTGGCTATTTGCGTTTATACTTTAATCTTGGGCTAGTCCACTACAAAGGGGTGAGCCCGTGCATTGACTCCTGTTGAACTTATTGGCAAAGTTTTGTTTACCCTGAAATCGTTCTCCTATGTTTCTCCCCAAAAATCTTGATAATTTTACTCCCCTATTTTATTTCTCTACATTAGTATGCCTTCTAAGATTGAACGGGAAACGGATGTCTCAGAGAATACTCAGTTTGGCATTGGAGATCCTAGTTCGTAGTTCTCACGAACTGAAGTGATTTTCGATTTCCCGCGAATCCACTCAAGGCGCACTATGTACAGTCACCTGTTCGCAAATTTACCTGAGGCCGTGGCTGCGGAAGTTGCTGATATAATTTATGAGCGTCCAGCTGATAACCCGTACAATGTCATCAAATCGGCCATTATTAACCGGATGGCAGCTTCTGACGAAGACAACCTTCGCAAGCTCCTTGCTGGCGTCGAAATGGGAGATCGCACTCCTTCACAGTTGCTTCGACACATGATTCCAGTCGTCATACAACGGCTGCCACTGGCCCGTACTTATGTCGCCTGTTTTATGTATTCGACCGCTCAACGTCCCTCAATTTCCTCATTGATACGGGCGCTGAGGTTAGTGTTATTCCACCCACTAATGACAAGCATAACCTCAAGCCGGCGTCGTATACCTACAAGGCCGCCAACCGCACCGCCATACAGACCTACGGAGAGAAACTACTCACTCTCGACCTTGGTCTCCGTCGACAATTCCACTGGACCTTTACCGTTGCAGACGTACAGCGCCCAACTACATGTGTTGAACTTCTCAACTCCTTTGGCCTCGTGGTGGATTTAAGGAATTGAAAACTGCTGGACAGCAAACCAGCTTCGCACGCTCGTCGAAATCAGCGTCGATTTATTCACTCGGATTACGTTCGGCTTTACCAGACAATAATTCCGCAACTCTGCCCCGACATTTCCCACGCTTTGTCAGTTTATCAGGCTCACTATCACAAGTTACCCACCGCGTTCTCCACCGCATTACCAACAGAGGACCATCTACCGTCACCCGCTCCCCGTGGTTACTACCAGAGAGACTCAAACTCGCCAAGGCTGAATTCCAGAATTTTCTACGTTTCGGAATCATTCAGCCGTCCAGTAGCCCTTGGGCTTCACCCTTGCATATGGTACCTAAAACCTCACCTGGCGACTGGCGTCCGTGTGGTGATTATCGCGCTTTAAACAATGCCACCGTCCCTGACAGGTACCCAATTCCTCACATTCACGATTTTTCCATCGGTCTGCACGGTATGACCATTTTCTCAAAGCTTGATTTAGTTCGGGCATATCACCAGATCCCCGTGGCCCCGGAAGACGTGGCAAAGACGGCAATCACTACCCCATTTGGACTATATGAATTTGTCCGCATGCCATTTGGTTCGCAAATCGCAGCTCAGGCTTCTCGGAGGCTCACGAACGAAGTTCTCTGTGGTCTACACTGTGTTTTGCAATATCGACGTCATTCTCTTAACGAGCAACGTCTCACGTCAACAAGTCACACCCCCGTGCAGTTATTGAACGCTTCGATCTGTACGGCTGAACCCTAAACCCGGTGAAGCGTGTTTAAAGGATAGACTCCATAGATTTTTGGGCCACCGAATCACTCGTGACGGTATTGAACCCTTACCAGAGAAAATCGCTGCCCTTAAAGATTATCCACCACCACAATCCCAGAGAAGCCTGCGTCCGGTTTCTAGGCATTGTAAATTACTACTGCCGTTTTATCCCGCACTGTTCGGAGTTGTTGAAACCCCTTACAGATTTGTTAAAGGATAATCCCAAGCATTTTATCTTACCGTCTCCGGCTAAGGCTGCATTCCTCGCAGCCAAAGACGCGTTGTCACAAGTGACAACCCTGGCACACATGCGTGTAGATGAAGGTTCGGATCTCATTTTACAGACCGATGCATCCCAGTCAGCTGTCGGCGCTGTTCTGCAGCAGATCGTGAATGGTCAAGTCCAGCCGTTATCATTTTTCTCCCGCAAGCTTCAGCAAGCTCAAACGCGCTATAGTACCTTCGATCGCGAGTTGCTGGCTATCTTTCTCGCCATTAAACACTTTCGTCACGTGTTGGAAGGCAGGCGTTTTGCTGTCCTAACAGATCACAAGCCACTTATTTATTCCTTCAACGCCAAGCCCGACCGTTATTCCCCAAGGGAAATTCGACAGTTGGACTACATTTCCCAGTTCACAACAGACATACAATATATCGCCGGCGATGAATAACACCGTGGGCAACGCCTTATCCAGAGTTATTCCAAGTCGCCTACACGAAATTGACACCGTCGATTTGAAGGAATTAACAAGAGAACAAGACAACGATCCGGAGTTGCAGCAGTGTCGCACCTCTTCTTCGCTCAAACTTCGGGAGTTGCCTCTTGCCAACTGCGAAGGCACAATCATATGCGATACCACGACAGTCAGCCCTCGCCCATTTGTGTCCAGTAAACATTCAGACGCTCTGTTTTCAAGTCTCCACCACATGTATTATCCAAACATTCGTACCACCGTCAAGCTGGCATCAGACCGATTTACATGGCCGAATATGCATAGGAACACGCGTGAATGAGCGGGAATTTGCCTTCATTGTCAATGCAACAAAGTATACCGGCACACCATGGTGGCCCTTGTTATATCCGCTAACCCAGACGCACGTTCCAATCGTAATAATAGTAATGGCGGTGTATTTCTCAAAGCATCCGTAAGAAACACGCTCAGGTGAACGTGATCAATGTGTACACTGTAACTCGATGCGAACAAATGCACATCATAGACATAACCAACAATCGTACAACACCCTAATGATGTGAATAAAGTAACCAAGCAGACATAATAGGAGAGGAGGGTTCAAGTTTATTAGGGAGCATCTGTGACCCATGCTTCAAAGAAGATAGTTCTCAACTTCTTCAATGTTCCATGAGAAATGCTGGATAGTTACATGAATTTTCGATACACGAGGCAAATACTAACCTACTAGTCAAGGTCATACCAGAAATAGATTATTCCAGGATGGAGAAAAGTATTCGAAGAAATTCGCCCTTATTTGGTGTAGATAGGTCCGAAAAAATGTGTAGCCAATTTGGGCGGGCTGAGGGAAGGTATGCAAGCCTGTTCTTTGCAAAGGGGTGGGCGGTCCTCTGAACTGGACTTCGTTATGTCCTCAAAATCGACGGAATTTCGCAGACCTCGCGAATTGTCCAACCAATACGGGATTTTGAGTGTCCGGACGTGGTGGAATGTTTTCTCGCGTCAGATGTAGTTGTGGAATCGGGAATGAAAAGCGAAATTACGTGGACAATGGGAGAACGTAAAATGATCATGTGAAGGGCGTTGGATTAGGGCACGTGGTTGGTAGCCAATTATGTCAAATAATGGCGAAACCCCTCGAAGATGCATTTGCACGTATTTCCCGGCATGACCTTGAAATATTTGAAACATCGTCCCCCACATAACCTTGTATAAGAAAAATTAGTATAACATCTCATCTTTTGAACAGAATCTGAGGAATGAGCGAACTATTTCTCTTACTGATGTGTGTATCAAACTTTCGTAAACCGCAACCTATCTCTGTCTGATTATGCATTCTTTTGTCAGCAGACTTCATGTTGTCTTACAATGTTGTTTTGTTGTTTTGTAACGCCTGTAATTATCTGTCATGATCGCGCACATCCGAGCGTGTCTCTCACGAATGCGTTGAGAAATATATATTATTATTAGTGAAAAGCAACAGAGCGCTGTGTGCCCGACTGGACCAATCAGGAGGGCTGAAATCTCCGGAACACACGGGTTGATGGAACTCTATAGAATAACTCAAACGAAGGATGTGATCGACATTTAAAAACTCTGGCCCTCAGTCATCACAATACCAATCACAAACACGAAAGCTTAGAAAATTACACACTAACGAAGTTGTGTGCGTGAGCACCGAAGGCACATCAAAAAATGGAGTAACAGTATAAATTGACAATCAAAACGAAATTTTGGAAGATCACTAAAAATCGCAATGAGAACGAAAGTCACGTTGTTAAAGAATGACAACAATTACAAAAAACAGACAGTTGCAAATGATGCCAACATCAATGATCGACCATTAAAGTGAATAGAAACGAATTGGAACATAGACTGAACAAGTGAACTTGGTTGAATTGCGTCTATGCGGTTTATGGTTGCAAAAGATGCGAACACTGGCGATCGACTGGTCCACTTCTGTGATCTATAGTGAGCCTGGTCATCAGGTAATCATTGTAGAACAAAGAGTCGACGTTCCGCATGTTTGCCAACGATGCAGCGTACCTCCACCGGTTGCGCGTCAGCGTAGCTACCGTGAACCACTTGTTTGCGGTCAGATTGGAAGTCCAACCGCGCACGTTCCTCAGAATGTGCACTCGGCACAGAAGTTGGTGGACGTGCGGAAGCTCTTGTGCAATTGCCGCTTGTATGGCCGCACTGTCGTCCATCACCATCGTCTTGGTCTCCACCGGTCTAACGGAGAGCACGAATTACCGAAGAAACAAGGCAGTCACTGCCGTCGTTTCTTTTGTCACCCAGCCGATGTCAACCGATAAACCTATTTAACTAGCATCTGCAAGAACCAAAACCAACAGACTATACTGTTCCTTACAACTCTTATAAGTGGCATCTATCCCGATAACCTCGGGGTAACGCCGACATAAATTCTATCTGTTCATTACTCATGAACATAAAGTGTGTTAGACGGTTTTCATTATCTACGTCAAAGAAGCACTTACCGGTTGTGTTCAGTTGTGCGTGCAAACGACCGAGGTAGCCAGTGGTGTTTCTCTTCGCGAACATCCGGGCGCGGAGATTACACACATCCTTCGTTGTTGTCTTCTTGTCGAAACGCTGCCGGATGTATTGTGTGATATTGAAGGAGACAGTGCCGTTGAGTAGCCACGGTCGAATCTCCTCGATTTCTTCATCCGTGAGGCGGCGCCTTGAGGTTTCATACTGGCAGCGATTACGTCACATGGGTGGTTGTGCACCATGACGAATTTCGTGACGCGGAAATCTCCGCTGATATTTCGATTGACGTTGAAGTAAGTGGCACATCCAGTTTGTCCATGGCTCTCTTTCGAATACCGGAAGATGAGCGCAACACATGTAGCCTACGGACGCATGCGTAAACGCGTCTCCTATGATCACCGAACGCAGGTTCGGTTGATCGGATGCAGTACGAAGAGCCGGATCGAACTTCGAACTGTTTCAGCTCAACAGAAACTGCATCCAAGTTTTGGAACTGTCGTGGAGACACGACACTACCAAAATGCTCCTGAAACGATAATAGACAAATCAACAGTGTTTACGCTCATGTTTTCGGTTCGTGAGAAGGCACCCTTCATATGGCAAATTATTGCGAGTGCCAATGACTACCAGCCCAGTGCGGACACACATACTTGACCCACAGGGTGCACAAGGTTGACAAGGATGGGGTAGAGGGGAAACCAGGTCACAGGAAGAGGGGTATACCAGATAACGGAACCCATTCACCTGTCTGTAACCAACGTGCATACGAAGTATGACGGATAATGGGATATGTGATTTTCTGGCCAGGCCTTTTATATAAAATTTATAATTTCGTTAGTTAATAAAATATATAGCACTAGCAAACAACTTGTTATCGTATAACGCGAAAAGAGATCGATTAACAGCTTTTCCTAGTATATGATTACAGCCGGAATTCTGATTTCAGTTTGCTCTACACGGTCGATATATAAAATAAAAAATGGTTAACAACACAGAAAAATTGCCAGGTGGTCTATTAGAGAGAACCGTGGATGGTAACGCGAAATTTGCATGTAATCATATGAAACGAACAGGGTGAGTGCTTTTTTCATGATTACATGGTGCAGCCGTTGCCGTATCGAAAATGTCATCGGTATATCATGAGATGTGTTGATCGCTTCACCAGATGACATCTCCACAACAGGAATACCGAAACAACAGTGTGAGCGTTCGTGGGCGGGTGGATCTCAAACTATGGTGTTCCAACTACTGTAACCACTGATAGAGGCACACAATTTCAATCAGCGCTGTTCAGAGACTTCAACCGGTTACTCGGAGTCGATCATATCAAAACCACTGCATACCATCCGGCGGCAAATGGTCTGGTCGAAGTCATCCATCGTCAGCTGGAGGCCGCTTTAGAAGCCCAACTAGACCCCCAGTGTTGGACCGATCACCTATCCACTGTCGTGCACGGAACTGAATCGGCCTTTTGAAAAGACAGTGGTTGCATGACTGCAGAATTAGTTCAGTGTGCTACAATCCGCTCCCTGACGGACAAGTCAAACGCCGGCCAGATTAATTTTGATGCTACCAACTTCGTGCAACGTTTGAAGTCACCTATGCCTAAAACCAGGAACAAGAGCATTCCAATCTGGACATTTGTGATTTTGTTTTCGTTCTCGTCGACGCCGTTAAAACCACTCTCCAAAAACCATACTCCGGACCATTTCGTGTGATAACCAATCCGCAGTATCTTTGCGGTCGATCTTAATGGATCCAGCGATACAGGCAGCATTGATAGACTCATGGTTGCCCAGGTCGAACCCTGCCTAGATCACTCCACCGCTTCTAATGTCGATCCCACCGCTATAACCTCGCAGTCTATGCAGCCCATGCGTAACGAACAGCCCGTCTATTCTCATTCTAACGGAAGAATCCCAGTTGACCTTCCCCGAACACACGCAGGCCGCACGGTCAGATGGCCACCCGTTATCAAAGGATATTGTGCTCGGCATCTACTCATTTTTATGGAGTGTTTTTTTACTTCTAACGCTATAGGAGGCAGTCACACAGAGTATTGTATATATTTTCGTATTTTCTTCACTTTTGTACACAGTGTACACACGTTGTTGATGGAAAAAATGGACACCACTTGCCTCAGTTGATTAGACTCAAAAACACACTTCGGTGCGCGCGTCTCGTCTCCTTGGTGCTCCTGTTCCGCGTAGATCGGGATTGCCTATAGTGAGCTATTCAGCGACTGCATTTTGAACTGACTATTCGCGTTTATACCTTTGTATGGGGCTACTCCCCAACATCATTTGCTTGGGTAAATGCAACTCCGTGTTATGATTCTCATCATCATCATAGACAGTAACACATCATTGGTACACACTGCTGCTCAACTGCCACACAACTGCGAGGGAGGGAAAAGCAAACACTCAGGTAGGAAAAGAGAAGAGAAAGAAAGGGAAGGGAAAGAGACTTAACTACTAAAAATAGCTACGTCTATATTCAAACATACAACATCAAGGCGCCTACACCTTGCAAACAAACAACCGAGCTGTAAGTGAAAGTAAGGCGTCATCAGCAAGACAGCTTCCTTACGGCTTTCACTGCCCCGCATCATTAAGTGCACTCACTTCACAGACAACTCGGCCAAACAACAACATTCACGCCACTGAGCTCGATTAGCCGCCATCTCACCTAACGTCTCAAGCCACCGACTCTGTGAGTCGCGAGGGCCCCAGCCCGGGAGACGAACCCGATCTACAGTGACCAACCCCTTCGTGAACGATTTCATTTGTCTACGCCAGGTCATCATCTGTCCACCTCGCACCTTGCGCCAGTCGGCCGCAGCGTCGGCAAAGTGCTCGGTGTGGCAAACGACTAGCTGGCATCCTTAGTACATGACCTAACCATCTAAGTGCAAATGCAGTGATTAACCTAGAGGACTCATTTGACAATCACTGCCAAATACCCGCTTTCTAACCTCCTCGTTGATCATTTGCTGATGTCAGCCGATTCCAGCGATTAAACGCAGACATCGGTGGTCGAATACATGAAGACGGTTCACGTCCTCTACCCTGAGCGGCCAGGTTTCGCTGCCGTAAAGTAATACAGCCCTCACTGTTGTCTGATATACGCGACCCTTAAGCTTCAGAGAAATTACCTCTCTGTCGCCACAGGTGTCTCAGATTAGCGAACACCACCCTAGCCTTGGAAATACGCGCTTCTATTTCATTCCCTACACCTCCGCCGCCACCGCTGATGCAGCTTCCCAGGTATACAAACCGGTCAACAACCTCCATGCTTCATTATCTAACATTAAATCTACGTAATCACAACAATCTTGCAGAAGCACTTTGCATTTTGAGGCTGCAAAGCGCATTCCGAAGTATTTAGCAGAACGCGAAATAGCGTCCAGTGTTGTTTGTGCCGCTTGAAAGTTGTCAGCATAATCAAGATCAGTCAGTCTTTCACCAGGTAGGAGGTCCACGCCGGCATCATTTGAGTGCCGCAGACAGTCCTCCATTATTTCGTCTATGACGAAATTGAACAAAAATGGCGAAAGGGGACAGCCTTGACGTACGCCGCTCCTGGTGCTGAAACTGTCAGATACTTCGCCGTAAACCCTAACCTGAGCTGAAGTATGGGAATAAAGCGCCGACAGTATGTTCACATACTTAGTCGGTACACCCTACGTTTAAGCGACTCTAAAAGTGTAGATCGGTCTACCGAATCAAACGCACCTTTATAGTCGAGGAATACGGCGATTGTTGGCCGGCGGTACACATGACGCTGCTCCAGAATTTGACGAAGGGTAAAAATGTGATCTATACAACCCCCCCAGGGCGAAACCCTGCCTGTTCTTCCCTAATGTTTACTTCCCGAACTGCAGTGAGTCGACGAAGTATAATTGATGCTAGAACCCTTGAAATGACTGGGGTCAAACTAATCCCTCTATGGTTTTCGCAAGAGCCCCGGGCTCTTTTCTTAAATATGGAACAGGGGGATGGTCTCCGTCGTCCACACAAGTTGAAACAACTGAGTCAATGCCTCTACTAACGCCTTTCCACCTTCTTTGAAAAGTGCCGGCACGAGATCATCTGGGCCAGCAGCCCTATTACGATTGAGAGCCGAAAGGCAATTGCGAACCTCAGTCTCAGTGGGTGGTTCCAAATCTACCGACCAGGGTGCTACATCACAAGTTTGTGGCGGCAACACAATAGAAGCAGGAGGCCAACTAAATTGACCCTCAAAGTGTTCCGCCCAACGCTCTAACCTTCTGGACTTATTACAGACTAGTGTACCATCTACCTCGCTGATAGCTTCACTGACAGACGGTCGCCTGGGACCAGTGGCACGGATCAGCTTAAACAGTTTACCGATGTTCCCTGAGGCAAAAGCGGTCTTCCATTTCCTTAACTTTTTCCACTAACCAAGCCTCACGATCAGCCTTTAGACTACGTTTCAGTTTCCTACGGATATCTCTTCTAGACTTGTTATGTGAACTACCAGGAAGAACCTTCATCCTCCCACACTGAGCGGTGCCTGAACGTCCATTTCGGTGTACGAGCGCATTCTCTAAACAATTTTTGGGGAGTTCTAGCAGTTGAGACGAAGGATTCAGTTTAAGCACAGTGGTGAGTCCAGTTCTCACGAACGCCCACTCATCAACCGGTTTCAAATGAATTATCTTATCAGCCCTTGGATGTTGGTTAATGCATTTATTGAGTCATCAGATTGTATGTAATCCGGTATGGACTTAAGTCGTGTGCAAACGATTCAATTGTACTCGAATGTCTCGCTATTTGGCCCGAATACCTTGCTTTCAACAAGTACGGGTACAACACTTTACTGTCACGGGATTCCGGCGTTCTTCAGAAACGACGAAGCCCAACTTCGTGAAAATTGCCACCGATCCTGATAAGTATGATGTTATCGGGGTTGATCATGCTTCTCTGTACCAACATTTCGGCATCGGACGTTCTAACAGTTCTCTGACATTCGAGGTTGCAGCAATTTCTGTAAACCGTTCCTCTTTTGGACCAGAACCGTTTGGACTCTCATACCTACAGTGACGTTCCCGTTCTTATCAACCCTAGTCCCCTGATGTATACAAATAACACGTATATTGCACATAATTTAAACGTTTCTAAAAATCTGTTTGATGATAGAGTCCCACCTGAACCGAGTGCTGCCAAGCATGATTGCTGTTTGTTCGTGGCTGCTGGAACTGTTATATACTTCAATGAAAGGAAAAGAAAGCAATTATATCGCGTGAAGTTTTAGTCAAGAAAATATTATACATACATTATTTATCATATTACATGTGATCACTCCGCATTTCTCCATTTTCACTGCCGCATCATTAAGTGCACTCACTTCACAGACAACTCGGCCAAACAACAACATTCACGCCACTGAGCTCGATTAGCCGCCATCTCACCTAACGTCTCAAGCCACCGACTCTGTGAGTCGCGAGGGCCCCAGCCCGGGAGACGAACCCGATCTACAGTGACCAACCCCTTCGTGAACGATTTCATTTGTCTACGCCAGGTCATCATCTGTCCACCTCGCACCTTGCGCCAGTCGGCCGCAGCGTCGGCAAACAGTGCTCGGTGTGGCAAACGACTAGCTGGCATCCTTAGTACATGACCTAACCATCTAAGTCTGTGCAAATGTAGCGACTGAACAAAAGAACTCGTTTGACAATCAGTGCCAAACACCCGCTTCCTAACCTCCTCGTTGCTTACTCGCTGGTGCCACCCGATACGAGCGATCGAACGCAGACATCGGTGGTCAAATACCTGGAGACGGTTCACGTCCTCTACTCTGAGCGGCCAGGTTTCGCTGCCGTAAAGTAATACAGCCCTCACTGTTGTTTGATATACGCGACCCTTAAGCTTCAGAGAAATACCTCTCTGTCGCCATAGGTGTCTCAGATTAGCGAACACCGCCCTAGCCTTGGAAATACGCGCTTCTATTTCATTCCCTACACCTCCGACGCCACCGCTGATGCAGCTTCCCAGGTATACAAACCGGTCAACAACCTCCATGACTTCATTATCTAACATTAAATCTACGTAATCACAACAATTTGCAGAAGCACTTTGCATTTTGAGGCTGCAAAGCGCATTCCGAAGTATTTAGCAGAACGCGAAATAGCGTCCAGTGTTGTTTGTGCCGCTTGAAAGTTGTCAGCATAATCAAGATCAGTCAGTCTTTCACCAGGTAGGAGGTCCACGCCGGCATCATTTGAGTGCCGCAGACAGTCCTCCATTATTTCGTCTATGACGAAATTGAACAAAAATGGCGAAAGGGGACAGCCTTGACGTACGCCGCTCCTGGTGCTGAAACTGTCAGATACTTCGCCGTAAACCCTAACCTGAGCTGAAGTATGGGAATAAAGCGCCGACAGTATGTTCACATACTTAGTCGGTACACCCTACGTTTAAGCGACTCTAAAAGTGTAGATCGGTCTACCGAATCAAACGCACCTTTATAGTCGAGGAATACGGCGATTGTTGGCCGGCGGTACACATGACGCTGCTCCAGAATTTGACGAGGGCGAAACCCTGCCTGTTCTTCCCTAATGTTTACCTCCCGAACTGCAGTGAGTCGACGAAGTATAATTGATGCTAGAACCCTTGAAATGACTGGGGTCAAACTAATCCCTCTATGGTTTTCGCAAGAGCCCGGGCTCTTTTCTTAAATATGGAACAGAGGGATGGTCTCCGTTGTCCACACAAGTTGAAACAACTGAGTCAATGCCTCTACTAACGCCTCTCCACCTTCTTTGAAAAGTGCCGGCACGAGATCATCTGGGCCAGCAGCCCTATTACGATTGAGAGCCGAAAGGCAATTGCGAACCTCAGTCTCAGTGGGTGGTTCCAAATCTACCGACCAGGGTGCTACATCACAAGTTTGTGGCGGCAACACAATAGGAAGCAGGAGACCAACTAAATTGACCCTCAAAGTGTTCCGCCCAACGCTCTAACCTTTTGGACTTATCACGGACTAGTGCACCATCTATCCCGCTGATGGCTTCCTCGACAGACGGCCACCTTGGACCACTTGCACAGATCAGCTTTCACTGTTTACCGATGCTCCCCAAAGCAAAAGCGGTCTCCATTTCCTTAACTTTCTACACTGACCAAACCCCACGATCAGCCTTTAAGCTACGTTTCAGTTCTCTACGCACATCTTTTCTGGACTTGTTATGTGAACTACCAGGAAGAACCTTCATCCTCCCACACTGAGCGGTGCCTGAACGTCCATTTCGGTGTACGAGCGCATTCTCTAAACAATTTTTGGGGAGTTCTAGCAGTTGAGACGAAGGATTCAGTTTAAGCACAGTGATAAGTCCAGTTCTCACGAACGCCCACTCATCAACCGGTTTCAAATGAATTATCTTATCAGCCCTTGGATGTTGGTTAATGCATTTATTGAGTCATCAGATTGTATGTAATCCGGTATGGACTTAAGTCGTGTGCAAACGATTCAATTGTACTCGAATGTCTCGCTATTCGGCCCGAATACCTTGCTTTCAACAAGTACGGGTACAACACTTTACTGTCACGGGATTCCGGCGTTCTTCAGAAACGACGAAGCCCAACTTCGTGAAAATTGCCACCGATCCTGATAAGTATGATGTTATCGGGGTTGATCATGCTTCTCTGTACCAACATTTCGGCATCGGACGTTCTAACAGTTCTCTGACATTCGAGGTTGCAGCAATTTCTGTAAACCGTTCCTCTTTTGGACCAGAACCGTTTGGACTCTCATACCTACAGTGACGTTCCCGTTCTTATCAACCCTAGTCCCCTGATGTATACAAATAACACGTATATTGCACATAATTTAAACGTTTCTAAAAATCTGTTTGATGATAGAGTCCCACCTGAACCGAGTGCTGCCAAGCATGATTGCTGTTTGTTCGTGGCTGCTGGAACTGTTGTATATACGTCAAAGCCACCCGTTTGCCCCACAATCATGCGAAGACTCAAACTGTGCCTTCAGCGACCAACGGATCATTCGTCCACGCACATAAAAATGACGCCACCCCTTGTAAAATGGCAATATAGTGCGTGCTTCTACTGGGTCACATGTTCCCTTCACCACTGTATGGCCTGTAAACCTCAATGTCGACTACACCCGAATAGGAATACAAGGATTGAGCAGGGGTGCGGCTCAGGGGTATCGATAGGGACGGTGGCGGCCGCACCCGAGGAGACTGTGTGTCCAAATCTACCGCTGTTTTTCCGTCCGGTTCAAGCACACACTCCGGTAGATATATATGTGGAAGATTTTATGACGTTTTAGAGGAAAAGCTGACCTCAAATTCATAGGAGCTGGGCTAGGGACTTGAACTACTTGAGCTCCACAAGAGATGTCATAAGCTCTTGGAATCCGAAACCGTACCGACTGCCGGGACTAAAATTAGTGCTGCACCTCTGCTCAACAACTTGACTATGGAACGCCTACTTTTACTGTAGACCCTGTTGAACTGATAGAGTTTCTATCTCAGAACTTTTATTCATGGAGCCGGTCTTCCGAAAATTAAGGTGGACAATTTTGATTGGATCTCCAGGTGAAGTACTCTACCTCCATCAGAAGCTTTTAAGACAACATAGGAGAAAAGTTGATCGACGATGGTTCGAAGCTTTCATATTTGATGCATTATTGTCGTGATGGGGCAAAAGAAGCAACTAAAAGTTGCACGCTCTTGCAAACGTACGTAGGGTTTAGAGAGGCTATGAGAATTTTCCACCAGCAAGTTGGCCGCCTAGATGATAGTATGAAAGGCGGTAAGTAAGGAGGCTTTTACTGATCCCAAACTGGTTGCTGGCGATGTCGATGGTTTACGTGGACCAGCCAGTCAGTTGAAGGGATGTCAGGCGATGTTGCAACAGCTAGAATATGCTGCAGCTC
>LOND01005799.1:3921-16667 GCA_014220965.1 Paragonimus kellicotti
CCTGGTTATTCGTCCTTGGAGGAGGAAAACTGGATCACCCATAAAGGCTTAAGTTCGGATAGGTACATCGTCATATACCAGACGAGAACGGTTTGTCGCTGAATCCAACTCCACAACTGGGGGCGATGTAATCAATGTATTATATTACTCATCCTAAGATGCCCATATCTCGTTTAACGTGGTGTCTACCGATTAGAGATATCCCGAAGATGACTATTGGATGAAGACTGAACATGGCGAAGATAGATTTGCGATGTTTTATCAACGAGGAAATACAAATGTAAAGGAAAGTAAAGATACCTGATGACAGAAACAAAATCACAATATTCACCGTTCTACATGGCGGATGGGTTTAGGTTCAACATGTAAAGTCACATCTGTATGGGTGTACTTGACGAATCAGAGCCTACCACTGAAGCCCAAGGATGTTGGTAAGTACTAATGAACCGTCTCTGTGGTCTGGCATCGTTGGATATTGTTTTCTAAACAATCTAACGAATACCATTCTGCCTATCTCAGAACCGCACTCTCAAATTCGATGTCTAATACTCTCGTGCCATACTTCCTCAAGAGATATCAACTCGTAGATTTGTCATTTAACCAAAACAGTGTAGAAGCACGACTAATAATTACAACTTTGATTCGACCGACTAGACACATCGGTTTGCGCTTAACTACCCTTAAAATTGTATTGACCCAATGATAAGTTAAGAACATGCTTCCTGTTTTTAAACTGATAAGAACATTTTTATATGGATAAGTTCGAGACTTTTCGTTGAGGACAAATACACCTGACTTGCATCTCCCTTTATGGACGTGGTTCTTCGACGTGTGTGTCTTTTCGGATTTCCCCCCTGTATTCCTAACAAATCAGAAAGGCTTTCAACGTGCTGCTGTTGAAATTATTTCACTTCAGACCAGCACAAACACACTAAAGTCTGGCAAGGATAAAAATCAGTTTGACATGTGTACCATGTCAACTGTTAAGATGTCTTCTATTCTCAGAGGCGTATGTAATATTGCTTTGGGCTGAGTCGTAAAAATGTGACTTCAACCTCGTGAATTGAATGGTTTGAACTGAGCCTATTATATTTTCTATCTGAGCCCATCATAAACCGTACACAATGAGCCAGGATTTACGGCTGTACGCTTGTGTTGAAGGCTGCCCCATGACGAGAATGACTTGATGTGAACTGCTTATGGATAACCACATGAAGCGTTTGACGAATTATTACAAGAAGACTAAGGGTGAACTCAGAAATAGCACTCCCCTATGAGTGCACCAGCAGGTAAACCCTCGAAGGTGGACATACAATTGGTTTGTATCTGTCATTCTGATCAGCTTCAACAAATTTTTAAGGTGCAAATATTCCTTTTCCATTTCTAATATTTCGATGTATACTAGATTCTTTCAAAAGAACTGCTTTGGATATAAGGTACAAAAAAACATTTGTAAACAGGTAAGGTAGTTTTCATTGTTGGTACAAACTGCAACGCTTCAGCAAGTTAGAATAAACTTCCGTTGAACCTTCATTTCCGCACAACGGCTTCAGCTTATCAATTACGAGTGATGTCTAGTATGTATTTGTGTCCCCACAAAGTAGCGGTTCTCAGTCGTGTTGTGTGATTAACATTTTTAACGATTTTTGTTCAGTAAATAGAAAATCTACTCACATACTTTCAATGGGTAAATCTATACACTAGATCCACAAACCACTACTGCTTCCGCAAACCACTGTCGGAATGGTATCTTGCAACTGAAGATCACAGATAGCAGTACATCAGTGGTTCACATTGAGGCTTAACTGCTACATAACCACGAAGAAATAAAACGACTGAACATCACTTATCCGTGAAAACTATAAACGATGCGTACTACGGATAGCTGGAACGACCTTAGCTACACGGTTGACGGCATCTTTTTCTAGATTAACCTGTCACAATGATCAAAGCCAAGAGACACTTGAGCATAACCGTCATCACAAGTGATTTTACTTGCAACACTTGAGGTTGTATTCACGCGTTATTTTGGCATACATGCATGCACACAAATTTGGTCGAAATAAATGAAAAGATTACTTATTTTTCAACCTTGATTATGCCGTGCATAATAAAAACCTCCGTCACCGCAAACTTTTAATGAACTGTTACCTTTTCCCGGTACTGTAATATACAAGCCGACCGCTTTTACTTGATTATCCGTTACGCTGATGGACCACCTTTCATCTGCGACTGAAGCCTCAACGCCACAGCACTTGGTGTGCTAACGGAAGTAGACCATCTCAAGAGGATAGCATAATATTCAAAATAATTGCAAATCGAGAAACCGCCTGACATAATAAATTCTAAAAAGAAACTCTCGTAAATTCCTTTGACTCCTGGCATGGGAATGTGGGTAGAACAGGTATGAACGATAAACGGATGTATTCCGTACACTTTTCACGGGGAGGACAAAACTGAGAGAAGAAATTCACCACAACGTTAATTCAAGTGTTGTTGCATACCAGCAACTATTCACTCTCTCAAATTATCACAACTGGACCATAGTTCACGATTCGAAATCCATTCAAAATCTTTCCGAATCTGTATTTCTTTCCAAATATGGTCAACTGGCGGTTAATTTAATGTCCTGTACTCATCAGGAATGAGAACTTCATATTGAAACACGTTTGGAAATCAGCATCCCCAAACTGTGGATTCCATTTCAAAACGCACCTTGCTTTCGTTTGACGGTTCATTTCTACATTGCAGCAACTAACATCATGCTCCTCCTGTTTCGTACGCACCAATGTTCATACGTGCAAAACATTACCGCAACGCAACCTACAAGGTCTGATGGATTAAAAAGTTATTTGTTTATGCTTACACGCGCAAGGTACCCATTCATGTCACTTTCTATCACCGTACGCTTTTGTCCTTCTGATCGACTAACGTCCGGTCAATCAACTAACCAACCATCTAACCAACTAAGCAAGCAAACAGTGTACCGGGTGTTCAGTCACCCTTTTATGGGCTGAACATTTGATCACCAGTTCTCTTGTTGCTGGTTGGCCAAGTGGTGTCTATTTCTTTGTATCTGACTATGATGTGTGTATGCACGCCGGAATAACGATGTTACCTTTGCAAATCTGTGCTCGTTCACGGAAGAAAAGGTCACGACTGATTGCTATCTGTGCATAGCTAACCGAACATTGATGGGATTTGGAGCCAGTAGATCGGTGCCAATGAGTCAACGTTACGGCTATAAGCGAGCAACCTTACTGGCAAATTCGTATGATCAGTTGCTAGGTGCATCAACTCGTAAAACAATTCCATATGTTAACTAATCTTTCATTCGGACCAGCTGAGTCTGCATTGGCCCATTTGGCTTTGGAATGGATGTGTTAATGTTTTACGTGTAGAAATAACTTAGATGTCTGCCATCCGATATTTTGTCACGTAGCTCAGCAGCATGTCTTTAATGTGTGCATACTCCTAAAATTTACGGGAATACTGCTGACGCTTCAACGTTGCCTAGTACACCAACCAAAATGAAAACAGCCGTGCGAACATTAGCATACTGAATCTTCAACGCCTTTTTGCTTACTGTCAACTAGTGCCAGTTATCTCAAAGCGACACTTCTCCCGCCAATTTTGGATACATGCAAATGTTTGTTCTTGTGTCACGCGCATCTCGGTAGCTATGTGTTTCTATCTCAGGTATATGGGCACACTTACGTGCAAACGCATACCATGAGATGAGTGATTACTGACTGCATCCTGAATGTCTTAAATAGCGTGTCGACCTAAGGATTTGCCCGGCGTGAAAACGATGACCTGGTTTGTACTGATTGATATGACGGGCTTACTGACTTCGTAGTCTGCGGACCCAACAGACCCTTGACGTCACACGTGCTATACGATTGGGATAATCAAGGTGGAAGCTGTAATCTGTTAAAGACCGTTGTGTTTGCTTACACATTTGTACAGCAACTTGCCATCCACATCACAACGTGGACCTGCATTCAGCCGACTTGAGAAGCCAACGCGTTCCTTATGAAACAAAAAGTAGTCTACTGTCATCTTCAGTGTTTCACGAGCACCCAGTGTGTACACCATGTTCCAAAACGTCATGTACCCGCGTACACCAGTGGAAAACATTCTTGGATGACTGTAATGATCACTCACTGGACGAACGGAACACAGTTTAGGCTTCGGAAAGTACTGGAGCTTGACTCCAGGTTTCCGTTTCATGGGCGTGAACGCTGTGTACACATGTTGGGAAGACTAGTTAACGAGGCTTGACCATTTCAACGGTTTTGGAAAGTGGAGGAATCATACAAGTTTTGGAAATCGATTCCGTTGAGTGACCAAATTGAACGGGCTATCATAAATTATACAAAGAAGAGGAGCAGCCGCATACAGTTTGCTGTTTTCACTCGACAGACATTCGAGTTTGTTTTGTGCCCGATTCCTAGGCACAATTCAGCTAACTCGGTGCTTCCCCTGACTGTTTTGGCTTGGGTATAAAAGCCTATACCAATTATAATCCTGCAGTGAATTTAAGGATTTACAATAAGATAGGCATCACTACCGACACCGAAGAAATATATTGTTCATTGATAGAAGGCAGGAGTCGCCGACTGTGTGAGCCTCTTCACTGAGCGTCTCGACACCGGAATAAGCAGGGCGTTAACTATCCTCCTTCTTCCAGCGCGCCATCATATGTACATCTGGGAGCCGCTTGAAAACCACATCATTGGGTGCTAGCACCACCTGCGCTGGTAGCGCAGTTCTAGCTATTGACGGCCCTTTCAAAGGGACGAAATATAGAATGGAGTCGTCCTCGTCGCTGCTTTAGAACCGTGAAAGAGTGATCACGGAATCAGTACTCATTTCGGAGAAGGGAGTCCGCTCTGAACTCCGCCCTCATGTCACTTCGTAAAATATGGCGTATCACCCGGGGGTACATGTTGGGATACTGTAGCCGCTGGCCATAGGAGAGATCCCTTATCCCAACAACCATACGTGTGGCTGCCCTCTGCACTCTTTCAAGTTGAGCTACCTCACTTTGTGTACAGGGGAACACTGCGGCGTGGCCGTACTCTAGTCTCGGACGAACATGAGATGAGAAGAGTAAGCAAAAGGCCTCCTTGGACACTTTAGCAAAGGATCGACGGATAGCCCCAAGCACTCTCCTAGCTTTAACACAGGCCTGCGTAGAGTGAGCTCGTGTTTTAAGGGTGTCACACACTAACACCCCAAGGTCTCGTCTGTTACTACACTGCGTTCATAAGTACCCGTCGACGTGATATGCCCTAACATCCCTAACGTCTCCTACGTCCATAAAGGTTTTCTGTGGATTTAGAGTCAAACCCCATTGAATTGTTCATGTCGACATTGTGTCCAAGTCTTGTTGGAATATTTCGTTACCTTCGTTTGAAGAGATGGTCCGCCAAACCTTCATTTCATTAGCGAATGAGAGGGCAGGTGACTGCAACTGGCCCACTAGATTGTTGTTGAAAATTTTTTAAAAAAATAAAGAGGGCTCTAGCATTGATATTTATGGAACACCATTTGGGACAGGCAGCCTGTCCGATAACTCTTGGTTGGCCCTGAGAATGAATGATTTACCATGGAGGAAGTCTGCTATCCAATTTATCATAGGCGAGCTGACAGCGTACGCTAACAGCTTGGTGAGCAAATGGTTATGCGGCACTCTGTCGAAAGCCTTGCTGAAGTCTAGAAACACGACGTCCAGAGTCTTGCCGTCCGCTCTCGCTTCCATCCATCGCTCTCTGGCAAGCAAGAGGTTTGCCAAGCTGGATGGTCCTTTCCGGGGTATCAGCCGCACACGACCTATCAATCAAACGCACAAAATAAGCTTACCGGCCAGTAGTTGACAGCCTCCGACCGTATTTCTCCCCTGTACGTAGGCACAATCACTGCTTGTTTCTGCTCCTCTGACAGTTTGCCTCATCTTAGGGACTGCTGATGCAAGTCCGTCAGGGGCACGGATACTACCACCGCCAGTTCACGTGGCAACAAACATACTCAACACAATGAACCAGCTAGATTCCAAAACTAGCTTCACCATTGGACATCAGCATGATGAAACCTTGGCGTTTTTGGATATTCTCATGAAGCGCCAGAACAACGGTTCCTTACTGCGGTCCGTCTACCGGAAACACACTTGGACTGGACAGTACCTGAACTTTCACAGTTTTGTGCCGATCCAGTACAAGCGTCGGTCTAGTGAGGGATTTGTGTTACCGTGCAAGACGAATCCGTTCGAGAAAAGCAGTGGCCAAAGAGATGTCGTTGTTGAGAACCGCACTAGAAGAAAGTGGCTATCCAGCAACATTTTTGCGAAAATTCAGCAAACAAAAGCCGACTGCTGCTATGTATTCAACAGTTCCCAGACTAACTGCCACCCTCATTTTGCCTTACAAGTGAGGTGACTACCACCCCGTTGAAAACCCATCTCACGGTAGTTATGGGACACACGTTCATCGTAGCCCAACTGTACACGCTATTCACTGCCACCCGAATCCCAACACCACCGCTTAGAACACGGCTGTCGCTCAACGCCAAATCCTACATCATCTATGAATTCTCGTGTGAGTGCCGGGCCACTTACATAGGCAGGACGGAGCGGCAGTTACGTAATCGGGTCAACGAACACATTCCAGTTTGGGTTCGCAAAACGCTCATGGATACCACAATACCGGACTCAAGTCAGAATGTGACAAGTCACAAGGAACCAGCGTCATCGATCGCTCGACACTTGACACATTGACTCCAATTGGACCTGAAGAAGGCCTTACGGATACGCTGCGCAGCCAGAAATCGGAGGTTTCTCCGGTTCGCGGAGGCGGCGACAGTTAACAATTGAAAACCACTCCCCTGTGTATAGGAAGATTTGTTCATCAGTACTAGAATGCTTTGGTATTTGACGCACATTGATATTTATGTACGTATGTATGTGTTTGTTTAACTGGCATTGGCCGGCTGGATAAGCGTCTTATTCTTTCGGGGTTACACTGGATATGTAGTGAATGAGTGAAACCACAAGTGGTTCAGCGCAAGTCACTTGTGGTGAGTGTATGCACAGGCGTTTTTTGACTTTGGTCGCTGTAACAGGCTAACCTGAAACAGATACTGTCAGACGTGTGTTTGTTGATTTTGTTGTTTAGCTTCACAATGTTCATTGAACTTTGCTATATAAACCCATAGACTGCAGTATGTACCTGATGAGATGCAGCGAAATGTGCTCAAGAGATACATTGTACAAAAAACTGTTTGGTTTCACATGTCATAATGAAGAGAAGTTTATGACACAAAATGCAGAGTTCAGGTCCAGAATGTAGTCAAAGCGAATGCCTTACTGTCTCCTTTTAATATGCTGCGTAGCCTACTTTAAAAGTGTTCATCTTCATATTCGGGTATCTTTCTGTTAGACAGCACACGTTACATAAGAGAAGACCTCGTATAACTGTTTTAGAAAGGGAAGAACTACCACAGATCGTATTTCGGTGGCAGATAGAACATCTTCAAAAGGTTTACTTTAGAATGATTTCATCTTTTGTGTCGGTATTCGGTCCAAAATGCTTGTAACCCGAAATGAAATCGGTCCGTCCAGACCGAGGGGACGTTAAACACAAAAAACACGCAAATTGAGCTCTGTTGGTGCAACTCATGGGAGGGCGTACGTGTCATCGCTATAATGATCTATGAGCATGTCTGTCATGACAAACAAGGAGTGTCAGCTAATTCTTATTCTATCTGTCGCTGGATTCAAAAGTGCGCTTCGGCTGAAATTGTCAAGTCAGTAATCCACACGTGCACGTTGACAGTCAGGTTACCTTCAGATTTAGGCATGTCTCTCTGCGGTCAAGTACCTCACCGGTTGGGTTTCTTCCCATATGGTCACGTGATCTTGACAGTAGACCAAATGCACTTTTAAGATTAGCTGCTGAATTTCCCTGTTGTTCTTAATCCTACATAGAGTGCTTGCAATTCGTTAGGTTGCAACATTAGAGGCCTGTTGCATCTCGTAGACGTGGTCGTAGATGTTTATAAAGAAATAGTCCCCACTGTTACATGAACGACCTAACGAACAATTAAGTAACAGTGTAAATAAGTTGCACTCCCAAACAAATAATAAGACTAAAATGAAATCAGAAGAATCTCATGACTAGCATCTTTTAAAACCTCACTGCAATGGAAGAAATGTTGTTTTGAAGTAAATGGGGACATTTGGCAGCTTTCAAAATTTTGATTATAACGAAAAACAATAAATCATATGCTTACGTGTAAAAATAAGTGACTGTGTTTCTCGCCATCATTTTTGCATTTATCATATCAGATGGGCTGTGGGATGTGGATGCACCCAGACTGCTCAACATTCAACCGGATTGTGAAGATCCCGTGGTTGTACGGCGGATGCTGGCCGTGGCTGGCAATGTTTGGTGTGCTGCTCACCGCTTCATTTATGTCCTGAACTCAGTCACTTTGAAAGTCGAAGTAAGTTTGTGTTGCATGCAACTCAAATAACACATTTTACTCTGGAAACAAAACGGTCAGCTTTTCACTACAATAAAAAGACCTACATAGTGATGCATCCCTAAGTCACCCAGAGAACAGGAAGAACGAAGACCGTCCGAGTTTCAGGTCAGCATATGTCTGAATGACAGTATCATGCGTTTCGTGCACTCGACCAAATAACAACCCAGGACGAGAGCAACACACCACTCTAAGCCATTCACAATCAAGGTCAATGCATGTACAATTGATAACGCTTTCTGCTCTTTTGGTAACTGTTATGGTCTCCAACACATTTCCCATTTATGGTTCTTTACCCTGCTTTCAATTTAAATAATACACATACTCAAATACCCCCTCATGGATGCGTAGGAATAGCTATCAGACTAGTTATTATAGGGAGAGTGTGTAATGCACGAAAAATGTCTGAACCTCTCAGGTAGATTGTGACTCATGTTCGTGACTGATACGCTCAGAGGGTGGATGATCTTTATAGTCTTAGCTATCATAATGTAAAACCTCTGAGCATCAATTGGGCGCTGCATCGCCACGTGCATTAAAGTGCGCACAGACCGGATAAAAACTAGCTGGCTTTCAGATTCTTTATTAATGCTATGTTTCTTTGTATTCTGCCTCATGAACGCCATAAGAGTAACCTTCCTTCCCCTTTCCGATTTTTACCACGCATTAATTTGATTGTCAGCATTACAGCACAAAATCCATCAGTAACCTGTACGGCGTTTTATTCATGAAATTTAAAACGTTATCAACGTGCATTCCGTCACACTATCGACACACAAGAGTGATTGTGCTATGACGCATGTCTTTTTAACCGACCTGACTTGTGTGTAATTCCTCAAAAGAAGAACTGACTCAGGAGCTCCAGTTCACCACGTATGTAGATATCGAATAGTTTTATCATTAAGAAAAACGAATCGTGTTGCACAGATCAGAGAAGGTTATACTAAGTGATAGTGAGTGAGCTTATTGAATTACTTTCACGACCACGAGTATGCAACATGAAATTAAGTGGGTTTTGATTAAAAAGTTCAGATACTGTACCATTATGTTTCCGAAACGTTTGCTATGGAAAAGCTATCGTACTGTTTCAAAAGAGTAAACTAGAAGATTGGTACATAAAAGGCGAAGTAAGCAGAGGTTCAAGCAGCTGGCAAGAAAAAAATCACAATCACTGCGCTCCGTCTCGATGCAGTATTTTTACAAGCAAAGTGTGAACAACCACTGGATCAACTGTAAAAGTAGACAAACTTTAATGGACAAGAAATAGGTGGCATTAACGGCGCATTAACTAGAAGGAAAAGCACGATATTGAAAGGTTTTAAAAAAAAACAGCAAAGGATTGATGAGGAAAAAAGTAACTCTTGGGGCAGAACATCTCATTACACTGATGTGCGTGACAGTGGTAGCTCGCTGTATCCGACAGTGACGTTAGCCGAATTCAAGGAGGTCCTATTGAAATAGACCGTAAACCTAAGTCAACTCCTCAAACCTGTTCCTAAACCGAACAGAGTATCGTGGATTCTGGCAAACTCGAACATAGTATGAGTTGGTAAACGATTGTGTGGCATACGTAAGACGTATCCGAGCCTACAAAACCCGTGAAACGAAACTGTCAAGCTCGGTGGTTGATAGAGATCATCCGGTCAGAAAACCAATCGGCGAACTTTGGGCTTTCCAGTGGGGAATTCTGACTATACGCGGCAAATTTTTCGAAGATACCGGAAATCGAGCTGACACAGTTTATGAACATTCGTTAGCCTGCTTAACAAGATTTTGTGGCACGTAGAAGGGATTTCCCTTTAGCTGAATTATGCACTCGGTCCTTCAACGAAAGATCTGATATTACCACCACGGATCCCATAATTTATCAAACGTCATTCAGGTTTTAACCACAAGGTCTGTTATTTTATTAATCCGCCAGAGCCTACTACTAACTACTAAGGTGAATGAACCACTGCAATGCTCATCATCGTAAGTGAGTACTGATGCGATTTCCTGCCGGCTATGTAACAGTACATTGTAGTTCGGGGGTATTTGGTCCAGTATAAGCCAAAAAAACTGATATCTGTATTTCATGGAGAATGTTTTCCATGAAACGCTTGTGAAATCAGCAAAGTAGACTGTACACTCTAGGTTTCAAAAATTTCTACCTGGTTACATCCCATTTTCATGAACTCAGAGTGAATTATAGAGCTTTTCGAGACCCTGTCCGATTCAAAATGGAATAAGACGTGAGGAGCTGAACAACGCGTTCGTTTCAACTCGAGATCCCGAAGGTTAACAGCGAAATGTCCTATGTCTGAGAGTAAATTGGATTGGCCGTTGATACAATTTTAGGATGTACTTTTTCATATTATACAGTCATTAACTTCAGACCCACCTTCTGCTTATAAGGCTTCACTGAAGTCGCAGTAGACGACAGCTGTCGGCATTTCATGCGTGCAGCCGGATTTCGGAATCTAGCAAGCACCACATGGACTTTGAAACTCGACATTGTAATGGGTTCTACCAATCGATAAAAAAAATATTCTTTCCACATCAAATTAACTGTTCTTCTGTGGATTTCACGAGCGTGTGTGTTCGTGCGGTCAGTAATATCACAGTGTAAATTAACAGTGACCGCCAGTTACCAACAATCGACATCTATTCACTGATGGCCTATCCCGGGTCACAGTTGTTCAAGTCGGTTCATGACGCTGTATACGCCACTCTAACAACGGTGACCGTGTAAAAGATTCTAGAATGGAAGTAACCATATAGTAAGCGATATCCTTCACACATCACTAAACTAGTACCAACGTTTTGAACGAAAGATCTTTTTGCTCACCTGTGAATGACAATCGTCCCTCATTTAACCGTGTTCGAATAACTGTCCCTGCAAAATTCACTGTGTACGCCATTGAATTCCTTAAGCTTTTAGTGAGGAGTAGACATTCAGCCGATCAATCCTTCCCAGTTGATATATATCTTGCAAACACGAAGAAAAACAGTAGTTCGACCGTTCGTCATCAAGAGCGTGGTTGAACAACTTGAGGGTTTCGAGTGCCTAATGAAAGTTCATAAACTAGCAATGCCTCTATAAAAAGCTATTACTAAGCAGTAATGAACATGCAACGGTATAATAATATTCTATAAAGTGTGAAAAGTTCATTGTGTGACGACAGCCCGGAATACAAATTCCAAAAGGTACTGACCATTAATCAATTCATCGTCAACAATAATGAGGTGCAAACACACTTAGGTTTGACATTGAAAGATTGCAAAGTGACCAAAGTAACACCATTGTGTGGATGAGGAGCTTCCGCAGCCAAGCAAATTGTTGAAGAGCGTAACCGTAAGGGGGGTTCCACAAGATCGGCAGAAGCCGCAACAAAATCGGTAACAAGTCACCACAAGTTACGCTTCAGCGCTACAATCGGAATGCTGCTTCTCGATCTGGGTCAGGCTTGTTCATTTTCCTTTAAGTACCGCACTGTCACTTTCATCTGCGACTGAAGCCTCAACGCCACAGCACTTGGTGTGCTAACGGAAGTAGACCATCTCAAGAGGATAGCATAATATTCAAAATAATTGCAAATCGAGAAACCGCCTGACATAATAAATTCTAAAAAGAAACTCTCGTAAATTCCTTTGACTCCTGGCATGGGAATGTGGGTAGAACAGGTATGAACGATAAACGGATGTATTCCGTACACTTTTCACGGGGAGGACAAAACTGAGAGAAGAAATTCACCACAACGTTAATTCAAGTGTTGTTGCATACCAGCAACTATTCACTCTCTCAAATTATCACAACTGGACCATAGTTCACGATTCGAAATCCATTCAAAATCTTTCCGAATCTGTATTTCTTTCCAAATATGGTCAACTGGCGGTTAATTTAATGTCCTGTACTCATCAGGAATGAGAACTTCATATTGAAACACGTTTGGAAATCAGCATCCCCAAACTGTGGATTCCATTTCAAAACGCACCTTGCTTTCGTTTGACGGTTCATTTCTACATTGCAGCAACTAACATCATGCTCCTCCTGTTTTGTCCTCCCCGTGAAAAGTGTACGGAATACATCCGTTTATCGTTCATACCTGTTCTACCCACGTTCCCATGCCAAAGGAATTTACGAGAGTTTCTTTTTAGAATTTATTATGTCAGGCGGTTTCTCGATTTGCAATTATTTTGAATATTATGCTATCCTCTTGAGA
>LOND01005801.1:0-16531 GCA_014220965.1 Paragonimus kellicotti
GCGGATTTGCATTTGGGATCAACTTGCTGAGGTTCAAATGAACTTCGTCCAAAACCTGAATGTGGACAAGACATCTTGGTAGAACTAGCTGTGTGAGACAACGAAGTTGACAGCACAAATTACTGTTGCCGGTCACGTTACAACAAGAAGGTCAGCTTTCGTCAAACGGTGAAACTCCCACAACCTGGTGGACGGTAGGCGGTGTCAAAAAGATATTCGGAAACTAGGATCCGGAAATCAAAAGCTCCGTTCAGGACATTATAGTAAGTGTTAACTTTTACAAAAGTGTTTCAAAACATGAAACAATTAAAGAGTCAATTTTAAACGTTGAAAAGTATTCTAGTTCAACAGTGAGAACCTTTAAACAAGCTGAGTTTTTGACCCACACGTGAGCTTTAATTTGTACGTCGTGGTTCGGATTAAAAAGGTAACGTTTCGACAGAAGTGTATTGCCCAATTTTTTGACGAATGGTTCTGTTCAGTAGCAAACATACTTAAAGTTCCTCTATTGTGTACCTGTCATAATTTGGCTTCTCCTGGTCGACTTTTAAGCAATAATAACTGTTTTTTAATCTATGGATATCGCTTTCTCGTCACTCCTCATTAGGGTTAGAGAATTTTGATTGGCCAACGTGGGCCGAAGAACGCAGTTCGAAGAGAACGCTTTGGTGCCGCCATGTGGAGTGTGAACACGTACCTGGCACTATGTTCTCGCACTCGGCAAGCTTGTCTAGCCGTTTGCAGCAATCGTAACAGTAGGCTGGCTACCAGAGTCGTCGAAGTGGGTGAGTTTTGCACGACAGATTGGGGACTAAACTTTAGTTCAATGGCGGATATTCTTCTACTGAACAGTTGCTGGATAAAACCAATGATAAGGTGGTGAAACATATGACCACAAGCTAAACCCTGCAGCTACACACCAAAATGGAGCACACTTCTAAACTTCTAAGACCCACAAATGAAACAAACATTGGCGAGCGTTTGAAGATCCGCCCACTTGTCTAGCTTTTAAATGACCTCAGTTAACTAAATTTGGAGAGCATGACCTTGGATGGAGATACCAGCGAACAATAACCTCTGAATTGGTTTGATTGTAATCCTGTAGGAAAGGAATGGGCAAGCAAGCTTAATATAGAGACGACCAAGCGACGAATACACACAGGTTGGGTAAATATTGATCAAAGTCAACTACAGGGTCCGCTGTCTTGCTGATAACGCCTTACTTTCACTTACAGCTCAGGTTGTTTGTTTACAAGGTGCAGATACCTTGATGCTGAATGTATGAATATTGACGTGGCTATTATTTTAGTGACTAGGTCCTTTCACCACCACCCCCTTCTTTTTTTTCTTTTCTCTTTCTGTACAAAATTTGCTTTTTTATCCAGGGTTGTGTGGCAGCTAAGCATCAGTGAGAACCACCGATGTATTGCTGTTTATGACGCTGACGATGAGGGGAATGTGTTTTAAACATAGTTGGTGGCTTGAGACGTTAGGTGAGATGGCAGCTAATCGAGCTCAGTGGCGTGAATGTTGTCGTTGTTTGGCCGAGTTGTCTGTGAAGTGAGTGCACTTAATGACACGGGGCAATGAAAGCCGTAAGGAATCTGTCATGCTAATGACGTTGTACCTTCTCTTGTCTGGGTTGTTTGATGCTGTATGACTGAATATGAACGTGGCTATTTTTAGTAGTTACGTCTCATCCCCATCTTTCTTCTCTTTTTCCTGTACAGGGTTTATCTTTTTCTTCGTGGTTGTGTGGCAGTTAAGCATCAGTGTGAACCACTGATGTATTGTTGTCTATGATGATGATGATGATGATGATGATGATGATGGGGTTCGTATCAACCAGAACAAAATCAGCTGCTTAACGGCTTAACGGACGTACCTGAAAATGATTAGTCGATGACTTTCATTAAGACCGGCCTGTTAAAAATTTGAAATGCAGAAGTTAATTCGGATAATGTTCACTTAGCAAAAGTTTCTCTTCTCTAAGCAACGTGATGGGGCCAGGTGAACAGTAGAACAGACCTGCTACGCTGTGTAAATTTGTACGCTTAGTCTTCTCAATAGTAATCAGCTTAGTAACACTAGCTAGACACGGATCAGACGTTATTCGCCCTTGAATGTGAGCAACTGCCAAACGATATATGCTTGCCTAGGATGCATCCAAAGAATAAATGCTCACCTGTTATTGGTCGTTAAATCTTATTAAGATTCTACGGGTGATTGTAAAATTCCTCAGAACAACCGTTGAATAACGGAATGTGTGAAAAAACAGCTGAAAAAAATAAACTACACACGGGAATAACAAGTGTTGTGTGCAGCTTCTGTAATAATTACCGGTTTTGTGTTGGCGACTGATGAGAGTACATTCATCTGTTAGCGCACGATCTTCCACGACTTCGAAAGTGATACAGTTGGCATCTCGTGATATCTGGCTACTCTCTCTTGATGAAATGAACACATGACATGCTTTCATACAAAAGTTTATCGAAAGACTGTTGGGCATTGTCTTCTTGGTGTGTGAATACATAGACCAATATCACGCAAACTGTTTTGTGCCTGGTTATCCATGTCCAACTTATACTTCTCTCTTATATTCCAACTTAGCCTTGCTCTGTTCTGCGACACACTCCTATCACTCTCTCCGTTTCTTAAGTGAACATTTCTATAAGTATTTTTATTCCTTCATACCAAGCATTATTGAAAAGTTTCAACACAGAGTCAGATGTGAGTTTTCCCTAACCTGTAAAACTCAGATGACGGCCATCCACGTCCTTACCACGAGTCACATGATGCCCATAGTGAACTGGTTTCTACGATGTATCCCACACTAGGTAAGAATACGTGCCACGTGGTTGGGTCAGTTCAGATTAATAATTTCGAAAGAGAATAAGAGATATAAAGCTTCACTCTTACAGGTTTTCTATAATACCAAAGCACACCTACTTCTGATACCAACTTTGAGTGGCGTAAAAGATGTGTTTACTTTTGAATTCATGCTATACACTTACATTGTTCCGACTATCACCACTGTATTGGTAATAACACCGTTCGAAAGATAACTCATATTCTCATTCTTACGTTTGTCTCATGTTAACGTATAACTACACTTGCCAGCTGAATTTGTAAATGAAAAGAAAACAGGCTAACTTCGTATTTGACTTACTAGAAGGACTGAAACGCAGTCATGTGATGAGGGTTAGGATAACCATTATCATCAACTTAAGTAAAGACCATCATTGCTAACTGTGTGGGCAAAAGTTTAACTAATTTTCGTCAACTTCACTTACTTTGTTAACAGTTCCCACCTGATGTCTATTAGTGTGCTTTCAAAGATGCACAGACCATTCACCCGGAATTCACAGGTCGTGGATTTGATTCGCCGGTGTGTTGACGAGACCTAACTAAATCGAAACAGCTGTCCACCACTTCGGTGGTGGTCATTGGGACCAACTGTTTGCAAAAACCCTTTCTCAACCCTTCTGGGGCTGTGGTCGATGCTTGCTCGTTTGTATGGCCAACCACAAAACAGCTGGTCGATTTTAGCCCATCAGCGAAAAGAAGCGCACCGGATAAGGAAATCTCGAACTGCTTGAGCAGGTTGGAACAGATATGATGCCATGGGACTACGGTCGGCCAGAACGTCATATCACCAGGCGATCGATCAAGTTATAAATCTGCAGTGATCTGACGCCTAAACGTTCTGTTCATAGCGAGAAGTTCAGTTGTGTACATGCCAGCTTATTAGAATATTGATTTTAACTTGATGTACAGGAATCCCCGGACAAATTTCACTCCCACGAGATAATTGGAGTAGTCTCGCCGGTTCGTCTGTAGAAGAATGTGGCTTGCAATTGACCATCCCCGCAATGCCTACTATTATGATATCAGCGAAAACCCTTACAGGCGGCGATCAGTTCATCTTTGTAGGCAGTCACTTCACTATCAGTGTTTGCCCCCAAGTATGTGATTTTGACGTCCGCTGTTTTGTCGTGTTTCTTTGAACCTTATGCTGATGCTGTAGAATCACTGCTGCTGGCTGAGCCGTCATTTTAGTGATGGTCATTAGACGTATATCAGGTTGGGTAGAGAACCAGTGTGAAAAATTCTTGTGGTATGAGCACGTAGGAGTAATACAGTGGGTCACTACAACCTTCCTCCGGTTCCTGATTCATATGAACACACTATTTTGTACAGGTGACACAAAAGAAAGCGTTTACCTACCCAGATATCTAATTTGAAATGATCTACCAGGGTTAGCTTTATAGGTCTTTTTGGGTGTTAAAACGAAACGAATGTCTTCTATCAAATGACCTACTTTAGCAGAGACAAAAGGTGGCTCATCCTGACTGTGAATAAAAATAACAGTCACTGCACGAATTTGTCTGTTTGAGGACTAATAGACAGCTCTTGGCTCTAGCTGTCATAATTCCCTCTCCAAAAGACTGGACTAGACTCTCTATTTTCGTTATTGATGTAAAAACAAACAAGCGGTCACCACGGTCTCAGAAGCAATGCAGTTGATGATGAGTTCGACACAGTTAAGTCTCGCCAGCACAGCTCACATGCAGGACTGGAAATCTTGACCTATGAGCGTCACGGCGGTAGCCCAGACATTGACCCACTGAACCAGGGAAGTGCGGTTTCGTTGCGCTGATGGGACTCAACTAGGTCGAATTGTCTGTCTATCCCCTTGTTGGTATTCCCTGGGACCACCTGTTTGAAATTACATGTAGTTTGTTACTGCAACTTTTCCATCGATCTCATACTCGGCTGCAACCTACAACTGAGGTATTCATTCAGCCTGCTGATTGGTACGCATAGTACCGTATGTATGCCACTTGGCGGATTGCATTTGGGATCAACTTGCTGAGGTTCAAATGAACTTCGTCCAAACCTGAATGTGGACAAGACATCTTGGTAGAACTAGCTGTGTGAGACAACGAAGTTGACAGCACAAATTACTGTTGCCGGTCACGTTACAACAAGAAGGTCAGCTTTCGTCAAACGGTGAAACTCCCACAACCTGGTGGACGGTAGGCGGTGTCAAAAAGATATTCGGAAACTAGGATCCGGAAATCAAAAGCTCCGTTCAGGACATTATAGTAAGTGTTAACTTTTACAAAAGTGTTTCAAAACATGAAACAATTAAAGAGTCAATTTTAAACGTTGAAAAGTATTCTAGTTCAACAGTGAGAACCTTTAACAAGCTGAGTTTTTGACCCACACGTGAGCTTTAATTTGTACGTCGTGGTTCGGATTAAAAAGGTAACGTTTCGACAGAAGTGTATTGCCCAATTTTTTGACGAATGGTTCTGTTCAGTAGCAAACATACAAAGTTCTCTATGTGTACCTGTCATAATTTGGCTTCTCCTGGTCGACTTTTAAGCAATAATAACTGTTTTTTAATCTATGGATATCGCTTTCTCGTCACTCCTCATTAGGGTTAGAGAATTTTGATTGGCCAACGTGGGCCGAAGAACGCAGTTCGAAGAGAACGCTTTGGTGCCGCCATGTGGAGTGTGAACACGTACCTGGCACTATGTTCTCGCACTCGGCAAGCTTGTCTAGCCGTTTGCAGCAATCGTAACAGTAGGCTGGCTACCAGAGTCGTCGAAGTGGGTAGGTTTTGCACGACAGATTGGGGACTAAACTTTAGTTCAATGGCGGAATCTTTCTACGACAGTTGCTGGATTAAAACAATGAGAAGGGGTGCGTGAAACCTATGACCACAAGCTAAACCTGATACACACCTAAATGGAGCAACTTCCTAAAACCCAAATGTAAACAAACATTGACGAGGCGTTTGAAGATCCGCCCAATTGTCTAGCTTTAAATGACCTCAGTTAACTAAATTTGGAGAGCATGACCTTGGATGGAGATACCAGCGAACAATAACCTCTAATGGTTTGATTGTAATTTCCGATGTAGGAAAGGAATGGGCAAGCAAGCTTAATATAGAGACGACCAAGCGACGAATACACACAGGTTGGGTAAATATTGATCAAAGTCAACTACAGGGTCCGCTGTCTTGCTGATAACGCCTTACTTTCACTTACAACTCAGTTGTTTGTTTACATGGTGCAGATACCTTGATGCTGAATGTATGAATATTGACGTGGCTATTATTTTAGTGACTAGGTCCTTTCGCCACCACCCCCTTCTTTTTTTTCTTTTCTCTTTCTGTACAAAATTTGCTTTTTTATCCAGGGTTGTGTGGCAGCTAAGCATCAGTGAGAACCACCGATGTATTGCTGTTTATGACGCTGACGATGAGGGGAATGTGTTTTAAACATAGTTGGTGGCTTGGGACGTTGGTGAAATGGCAGCTAATCGGCTCACTGGCTTGAATGTTGTTGTTGTTTAGCGGAGTTGTTTGTCAAGTAAATGCAAATAATGACACGGGACAATGAAGGCCGTAAGGAATCTGTCATGCTAATGACGTTGTACCTTCTCTTGTCTGGGTTGTTTGATGCTGTATGACTGAATATGAACGTGGCTATTTTTAGTAGTTACGTCTCATCCCCATCTTTCTTCTCTTTTTCTGTACAAGATTTATCTTTTTCTTGATGGTTGTATAGCAGTTAAAGCATCAGTGAGGACCACCGATGTATTGTTGTCTATGATGATGATGATTATGATTATGATTAAGAGGGGGTTCGTATCAACCAGAACAAAATCAGCTGCTTAACCAATGTGTTTTAACGGACGTACCTGAAAATGATTAGTCGATGACTTTCATTAAGACCGGCCTGTTAAAAATTTGAAATGCAGAAGTTAATTCGGATAATGTTCACTTAGCAAAAGTTTCTCTTCTCTAAGCAACGTGATGGGGCCAGGTGAACAGTAGAACAGACCTGCTACGCTGTGTAAATTTGTACGCTTAGTCTTCTCAATAGTAATCAGCTTAGTAACACTAGCTAGACACGGATCAGACGTTATTCGCCCTTGAATGTGAGCAACTGCCAAACGATATATGCTTGCCTAGGATGCATCCAAAGAATAAATGCTCACCTGTTATTGGTCGTTAAATCTTATTAAGATTCTACGGGTGATTGTAAAATTCCTCAGAACAACCGTTGAATAACGGAATGTGTGAAAAAACAGCTGAAAAAAATAAACTGCACGGGAATAACAAGTGTTGTGTGCAGCTTCTGTAATAATTACCGGTTTTGTGTTGGCGACTGATGAGAGTACATTCACCTGTTAGTGTACGATCTTCCACGACTTCGAAAGTGATACAGTTGGCATCTCGTGATATCTGGCTACTCTCTCTTGATGAAATGAACACATGACATGCTTTCATACAAAAGTTTATCGAAAGACTGTTGGGCATTGTCTTCTTGTGTTGTGAATACATAGACCAATATCACGCAAACTGTTTGACGGTTGCACGAGTTATCCTAATATCGATCATGCATATGTCGCCTAAACCGTCTGTGAACCTCTTGTACGTTTCTCCGAATCTGACAACCGCACGGGTCAACCCGGTTTTGGACATACAACAATGATGACCTTTTCACAGTATTTTCAGGGAGCGAACACTTCACCAAGACATGCGTCTACTTAGGAGTATAGCTGTGGGTGATTGTAACATTATGTACTCGAAGTACACCGTAAGACAAACGTCAGAAATAGTCTATATCCAGGTTGGTTAAAAGGAAAGTTTTACTTTCTGGTTCATCTACGAAAACAGTGTGTACAGTAAACAAGGATCTGCGTCGTCGTTAATGGTTTTTTCTAGTAACTCCACAAATATTCTTAACATTTATCCTTGGTCTGAAAGCTACAATAATTCTAAGCTATTCTAATCTTTAGTGTGGTACAAACTTGTCGGCCACTCGGATGCAGTTGAAGCAGAAATTGAAACACAATACAACATACTAGGACAACCAATTCAGTTTGTCAAAAGTGTTTTAACCAACAGCACAAGTAATCGAAAAAATCTTGCTCCCAACATTCGCGTAAGTACAACTATAACAAGGAGTTAATTGTTCCAGGGTGCAAAATATTTTGTTTGACTCATACTACAAATGCTCAATTTGTTTAGTTCGAAATACAGAAGAAATGGCATTTTGTGTTACATAACTCACAGATGGACAAATATCTTTCTCTTGGTGTAGGATCCCACTGAAGTTTTACTTCTACTTACCGTCTTTTTTTACCTCAATGACGTGTAATTGCGTTGGTTATAAAGTCACAGCTAGGGTCAGCGGCATTGATAGAGATTATGATAGGGGCGATTGACCCCGACAGTCGATTGTCTGAGCTAATGCAATAATTGCCCTCTATACTTGAAAACTATACCAGCCTTTTGGCGGAGCGTTGTATGTCTTAAATTGACAATCGATTTGCGACTCATAAACTGTAAATCACCCTCAGCTTCAAGAGCAGAATAGTCGTCCCATTTAACCTTCGAAAATGACACAGTCGATGATTTTAAGAAATTACATTAGACAAACTTTACATACAGGTCGTCCGGAATGCACGCACACTGGTTTCTTATTCAACATCAAATGACCACAGTCAGATCTGACTGTGAATAAGCCATTCGGGAAGGAAAATTCGACTAATATATCCTCTCGTTTTATCGCTGCGTCACCAGCTTCGTCGATATTAGAGTCACGAACCACATTGTTTTGACCTATGATGACCTTGAACTCTTGCGTAGTTTTGACTCTGAGGTTAGCCCGGTTCACGGGATGGAAGTGTTGCACTGTCATCGCAAGTTGATACTGACATTGATGAAGTTTTATGCGATGAGGAAAAAACAAGTAATTTGCACTACTTACTCTACGGATGAGCGCGTAGTCGGTCAGTGAGCTTGGGGGTTATATAAGCTGAACAGCAGTAACACGATTGTCAGATTCTAAATTTTCAATGTGATAGAGAGGCGAATCAAAGAACAGGACTTTGGAATTACCTGTCACAACCTTCCTTTTAACTTCTAACTGTTTTCTATCTGTTGCAAGGAGGACTATGAAAAAAACGAGGAACCTGTGAAATACTTGACGACCATTGCGACTTATTCACTATGACAGACTGACGTTTAAAACAAATTAGTTTCTAATGGCGCCAGGCTATATAACCAGTAACTACTTTTAAATAAACTGCTGATGATTAGTCGGGGATGTGGTTAATTGCAACAGTTGATAGCAGCCGTCGCGTTCTCATAGACTGTCTAGTCAGCCTGTTTCTAGAAGGAGCACAAGACTCGAGTTTCGCTTTTGCCAGAACTCGTCAAGGGTGCATATTCTTGTCACAGCTGCAGACCATATGGAACACCGGCCACGCTTTCATGAGGTAACCATGCTTGACTAATGAACCACTGACCTCACATTAGACACGACCAAATTATCATATCTGAACGCTCAACCAATTCAGTTTGTGACACGATCAATGTGAAATGAATGATGTTAACTAAGAATACAGGTGGCTGAAATATGAAGAAAATTTCCTCCACCAACCTTATCTCTGTTCCGCGTAGTTTCCTAACGCATCCTCGATGTTTAGATGATAAGTGAATTCATTTTTAAGTTCACTTACGGTTTTGCGGATTTGTTGAACTGCTAAAGTCGTGTTTCAGAAGTGACCACACTTTAGATGAGCACACCTGGATAACTTAGTCGTTATTCGATCACTGTTTTATTTATGGCGTAGGTGACCCCGTGGATGACACAACCTATAATCAATCAAACAACCGAGACTCAAATAACACTGAACCTAACCTTTTGATGTGTATGGCGTCTTCGCTTGGCGTGTCAACTGGCATCGGGTTGTTCACTATTACCATGCGTTTGCTTCCAAAAACTCGTTTCGTTCAGGTCTGTTCAAATTATCGGAAGTCCAATCTTGTTTCACACAAACTATTGGCGCCCGACAGTGTCTGTCACTGGAGAGACAACGGTAGTTATAATAAGTTTCTTCAGCACATTGAGGCTTCGTCCATACCTTGTGACGCATGTCGAAAATGACACGAATTTCCGTCAAGTGGACTGCCAAGGGCAAGCTGATTTTGATTTACCAATAAATCTTTCACTGATGCAAGTTGCTTGTGGACCCGCAGAAGGAGTGCGCCCTCTTGATTAGTGGAATCTGGAACTTCATTCATTATGACATGTGTTCGCCAAACCGCATCTGTAGGGGATTCTGACTTCTGCCGGTGTATGGGTCTTTCCACTCACGTTGACTTGGTAAATGATGCGTGTGATTTAGCGGACGAAGGCATCGGTAACATCGTTGAAGGTGTTATGATACCCACAGTATAGAATAACTGACTGAGCAACAGTATAAATCAATCTGACGTTGAATTGTTTCCGACTGTTTATTACTGATGGGTAGACATGGTTGAAGCCCTCTTGTCCAAATGGGCAGTTTACCCGGCTTCTTTCAAAATGGTGTGTTTGATTCAAGATTCGTCCGTGCCAGGTCCACTTAGTGGCGTATACTTTTACCCTGACTAGGCTTTACCATTCGGTCCAAACAGCTACGAGATGACCGCGGTGACCGCTGCTTCAAGTTAGGAGAGATCTATTTAACTTGTCCACATGTTCTCCCACAGGAATGAAACAAAGACCTAACGTTTTTGTCCAGAAGGAGTACCTAAAAGGTTTGACTAGATGCGTGGGCTAAAATCCACTTCGTGCAAATTCACGTCATACTCTAAGCAAAAAAGGGAAACTCACAATTTTTTCAGGCGGGTTTAATTCTGCCGCTTTATGTTTGTGAGTTTTTTAGTCAACCGAGGAGGAGCTGTATTTCATAATCAATAAGTACAAGTTGGGTAAATGTTGTCACACGTGTCCTTTTCAAGTTGAACATCACCCACAATTGATCGCAGCTGTCGCATTCCCATAGACTTTCCAGTCGGCCCCTTTCGAAAAGAAGCACTAGACTCGAGTTTCGCTCTCATTAGAGCTCGTCAGTAGTGCATATCCTTGCCACTGCCTTTTGTTTTTCCAGTGGACTGATCCTCAAACTCGTACATCATGTCCAAACCCAACTGTTGTAAATGATTACAATCAGGTAGCTAATGCACACCTTCATTCCGAGACACGTTACGGAAAATGACTTTAACAACCACAGATACTGAACGGATTGTTTCCATGCTCATACTGTTCAGTCCTTAAATTTGCACAGACTTAGATGGTTAGGCCATGTACTAAGGATGCCAGCTAGTCGTCTGCCACATCCGAGCACTCTTTGCCGACGCTGCGGCCGACTGGCGTAAGGTGCGAGGTGGACAGATGATGACCTGGCGTAGACAAATGAAATCGTTCACGAAGGGGTTGGTCACTGTAGGTCGGGTTCGCCTCCGAGGTTGTAGACCTCACACAGTCGGTGGCTAGAGACGTTAGGTGAGATGGCGGCTAACCGAGCTCAGTGGCGTGAATGTTGTTTGGCCGAGTTGTCTGTGAAGTGAGTGCACTTAATGACGCGGGGCAGTGAAAGCCGTAAGGAAGCTGTCTTGCTGATGACGCCTTACTTTCACTTACAGCTCGGTTGTTTGTTTGCAAGGTGTAGGCACCTTGATGTTGAATGTTTGAATATAGACGTAGCTATTTTTAGTAGTTAGGTCCCTTCCCTTCCTTTTACTTTCCCTGTACAGAGTTTGTTTTCTGTTCGTGTTTGTGTGGCAGTTAAGCATCAGTGTGAACCACTAATGTATTGCTGTCTATAATGATGGTGATTACAATGTGATAGTTTATAAATGAATCCTGAATCGACCTCGTTCGGTTGGGCAGACGGCTGGAAACAGAATGACACAATTAGACCGAATCATTAGATGGCGCACCGTAGATGACTGTAAGTGACTCTGTACACAGCGCACACAGTAAAAAGAGTTCAAGTGTTATTGTTTAGGCACTGGCTGTCAGGGTGTCGTGGACAATTAAACTGTGATCAGAAAACCGAACATTCGTTTCAGTAAACTTAGCAGTCGAAGTACTATCTCAGACGTTTTTTTTTGTGACGGTATGGCTACATTGGTTTGGGAGGCAGTAATATGGGTAGTTCAGCCGTTTGTCGTTTTGTTCTTTTTTAAACTATATATCCACTTTCTTAACCTAACCATTCATGTGCTATTTCGAATGATTCTTGGATAGTAATTCATGGTGATCGAATATTTTCAATCAGCAAGATATAAGATCGGGTGATAAACTGTTCTAGCTGTCTGGCAGAATAAATAACGCTTAAATAGAGTGTAATAATGGAAATTGGAATGGCCGGAACTTAGGCTTCTCAGGTAACATAGTTTGCCGTAGCAAACATTTGCCTTTGTGAAAGCATAGAAGTGTATTACATTATCATCTGAGTATTTATGAAGGCAGTACGTCATTGAATGATAGCAATTACACATGCATAATCACCAACAAGGTCAGATGAAGCAGCTGACGAGTCAGCAGAAATGTATGACAATGCGGTTGGTGTTTGGGATCTACCAGTGACGTCAGAGTGATCGGTAATTAGATTACTGTTTTGACCGCAGCTTGAATTAACTGTGAGATAGGTGGGCTTCCATAGTAAAGCCCTGTAAAGGGGACAATCCTACGTTGTATCACCCTGAATTCAGTGTTTATCTCTGGTTTACGTAACACCGTAATGAACTTGTCCCTTCGATTCTGATTGAGTCACAGAAAAGGGGTTTATAATCCAACAGAATTTACTGGTGGTCCCTTTGTGATTCCACATGATGGAAGTAAAAAAAGTGTTTAGGCGATATACAGATTACTGATGAGTAGTCGGGGATTTGGTTAATTTCAAGTTGAACATCACCCACAATTGATCGCAGCTGTCGCATTCTTTCGAAAGGGGCCGACTGGAAAGTCTATGGGAATGCGACAGCTGCGATCAATTGTGGGTGATGTTCAACTTGAAATTAACCAAATCCCCTACACGGTAGATATGACCAAGTTAAGCCTGGTTGCAGCTTTATGCAACTAAAATTTTATCCAAACCAGTTTATCCATAAAGTTTTTCTATCATAAGCTTAAGGACTAAATCCCCAGATAGATCCAGATTCTGCCATCGAATTCTTCTGAAATCAGTTCCACAGATGATAGTGGTGTGCACAGAGTGGGTACCAGCGTTAAACTTCGGTTTGTGAATGCCGTACACACACACACACACACACACACACATACATACATACATACACATACACATAAACGCAAGTGGGTACATTCTTTTCTGTTGAAACCCTATTCTGTTCGTAACAGACAGTGATGATAATGCAGATCCACCTGTTGCGTTCAGGTTAGTCACTTTTTATACTTTTCATACGCTCCGTATTCTCCTTCATTCCCCCACACCCTGGGAGCTGGCTAAAAATACCAAGCTGACCTAATCGATCAACACACAACAGGCGTGACCCTACGGTATCACTTCCTCCTCCAGGGCACGGTTGCGGCATCAGTTGCCCTGCCGAGGGTAGCTCTGCAGTGGTGTTGAAATTTTGCCTGTGTGCACGCTGCTGTGTGTGCAACCAAAGAATACCAAATCTGTCTAGTCGACGATCTTTCTATGGCGTATGCGTGTGGGTCTATTGGAGCGTGTGCGTTAGCCATCCACTTCCTTGTTTTGACCGAATCGAATAGCGGCCGGCTTGTGTATGCGGGCATACGCATGTCGAGTGTGTGAATTCAGCCCGTCTACCCAAATAGCGCGTTAAACGCATATTTCGTTTTGGACTGGCCATTCCACGGTAGCACTTATAGGTCCTTTCCTCCATCCAAAAAAAACGACAAGATATTACACGGAATAATCAACGACATAGATGAACTGTTGAAAAAATTATTCAAACATGACGACGAACAGCTCGTAGATTGCAGTTAAAAACTCACGACGTGGTTTGGAATGGGAATTGGACATGTGATGTGGATTTACACACGTTGACACTTCAAGTAAAACGGAGAATAGGTACAGTAAACAAACCTGATTCTGAGTTGTGATCCAAGAGACCGACACACAAAGCGCGTGCAGTGGACTATGCAGCATCTCTATCCGAACTTCTACTCTCTAGTCTCAGCGCCCTCACAACCATTAGACCCTCGGATGCGACGACGTTCGTTCGTTTGGAATCCTACTAATGAGCAGACTCAAACAGGATATTGGCTATGGAATGCAGTGCCGGAGGATTCCACAGTCAATCCATCGAAGTTCAGTCTACCAGTTCGCAGACGTAGCGTGAGTCAAACCCCAATGAGAACTCATTCGGGTTTCAGTATACCTGAAACCAACGCCAATCCGATTAGTAGTTGCGTGGCAAGTTCATCTTCGTCTGAGAGCTCTGCTACCCCACCACCACCACCTGCCCCTTTTGCAGACGAACCACGGGAAACAACAGAAATTGATACTAAGAAAGTGATTTCATTGATAGAAGAGAGATCAGTACATACGTCAACTCCGATTGCGGTTAGACGGCATATGCCATGCGAAGAAGTGAAAACAATCAATCTTGTGGCAACCCATCCCACATGCAATTCTGGCAGCCTTAGAAAAAATTTCGTGATCACAACCACTTACCTACCGACTGGTGGCCCCAATGATTATAGACCAACGGAACGTGTAAGAGTAGTGCCAAATAGATATGCTGCTGCGGTGTACCCATCATCACGAAGCGATTTTACCGTTAATCATTTGCCACCCTTCCAACCCTGTTTCGTTCACCCCACACGGATGCAATCAGCCGTTAGCTTACAAGGGCTCGACAGGGCTTGTCAGTTGCCACCGCAACATTGCATGGGATCGCAACAGGTAATCCGCCCAAAGCTTGTGATGGGACTGCGCGATTTGAGTAGTGTGAATAGGTTGGCCCCTTGGTCCAACCGAGGGGGGATTCACGTGCGCCATCCATCACAAACGAACTCGCAGACGTTGACACCCAACTGGAACGTGTGCAACACCTTCCCGACGAACAACCACCATTCACGAATTCACTCTGTACCCACAGAGTTGCCGCAAGTCTATTCCATTCAATCCAGCAGTATCCCATCAGTGAGACGAACCGATCCAGGTCGACGGTTACGCATGACAGAGAGACGTCGTACGCTTTGGGGAACACCAGGTGTGACTGCTGGTTATATTCCGGTAGTTCAAATTGGTTCAACATTCCGAACTCTGGGTAGTGATCCTTTTGACACAGCAGCATCAACAACAACCCTATTATGTGATAGCTCATCAGCTGACGACCAAACGACCTTGAATAAAACAGACCCTGGAGGATTACAGAATGTGTGCTCCGATTCTGGCGTGGATCTGGCGGAAGTTGATTCAGTCGACTCGAAACAAAATAATATTAATAGTCGTACTTCGGAAGTAACTCCCAGCTCGCGAAGACGTAAATCCTTCAGCATTCGTCGGGTCAGTATCTATCTATCTCATTTTACCGGTTTTACCAACTTATTTTTCCAAAGTTCTACATCAAAAGGTACAATTAGCTATGAAACCTGTTTCGTAAAGGGCTAATACCCGCTGAAGTCACATATGGTTAGCCTTCTGCTAACTAAGATAGAAGTATGTCTAGGGAGATGGAACCAACACGTTTGTTATTCCCTAAACCTATGCTTTCAAGGCAACATGATGAATTCGACTAACAAGAAACATGAAAGAAATGATAAACCAGGCAAAGGCTTCGACTTGAGTTTCACTGCTGAGAGTGCATTTTCTTGTCCCGGTACACTTTCTCAAACTCAGTGGTTATTGCACACTGACTTCAATCCATTGCGATGTTAAATAGCCAGTACGCTTCCTCCCTATTTCAGCGAACTAATTTTAATTCGACACAAAAGCCACCAGATTCTGGCTTGTGACTGAACTAGTTCCGTAGATGTGTCAAGAATGCACTCCAACCTGAAACACACATTCAAAAATTAGGATGCGTACAAAAACGGAGTTAAGCTTATCATCAAGTATGCTTATGCTCAAATTAGTTGCAACCATAAAGAGAGTTTAGCGTAATTCTTTTTTCTTCCAGACGTGATGTTACTTACTCTAAAGAACTGCACTCGAAAATCTTCCTGAATTATTTTTATCATGCTTTGGAATACTGTTTTGCATCTTTCTGTCTTCACGTTCGTCCGGTTTTGAGTGAACATAGTTTACGCATAAATTGGTTCTTGCGGGTGTTCCGTAAAACGGGCTATAGCACTCTACAGAAGGCATTTATACATGTACATTATTTCACCTGTACTCCACTAGAAATGTGAGTATTTCATTTCGAAAGGAGTCAGGGGCCTAGCAAATGCTGAATGGTGTTCGAGATACATCTGATTCAACAAGGACTTACGCCGAACTTCTTAGTGAAGACAAGACGGTGATGTCAGTTGGATTTGAGCGCATCTGTCAATGTTATACCCGCAGGTTATCTCCAAATTTCAGTTGTGGAGCCGTCCGGTACGCAACCGCGAATGTAGAATGGACTAAAAACGCAACTGCTGGAGAAAGCAAGTGTGCCGATCAGAAATTCCAAGAACACTTAAGTCTGCATCGTTTCAGTGTTCACCTTATCTTGGTCGGCATACAAGAGTTG